>VURO01006372.1:15276-28740 GCA_015108175.1 Pelvicachromis taeniatus
CATAAAATTAGCTTAACGGCTTTTTCCCCCTCAATGGGCTCCTGACATGTTGCAGGTTTCGTTTTTTGGACAGTTTATTTCCAACAAAGTACACTTGACATGTATGGAAATTCACCAAAGCAACATAACCAATATATTAGACATCTGTATATAAATAACACAGATTTTATGGTTCAAATGGAGTTGGAAGAATTTCCAGAACAGACTGTATAGTCAGCATGGAGCTGAGCAGGCAAACCCAGTAACTACAGGGGATTTGCTTTAAAATGAGCAAAGGTCTGAAAGGTTGATGGTTCATTCCCCATGTTGCACATTTGGTACGAAAAGCGTACACATCATTTCACATCGAGGTTATTTCAGCAAATGGATTAAAGAAATGTTTGTGTTTACAGAGCACTTACTTACCTTAAATCACTTGCTTTGAATGCCTGCTTCTTGTGGCTCATTGCATCTCACATGCATTGCTTACCCATCCAGGCATCGACCCCTGTAGTCGGAGGCATGCTTTCCCTCATCAATGATCAACGTTTCATGAAGGGCTTGCCCGCCCTGGGCTTCCTCAACCCCCGACTCTATAAGCTGAATGGAAAGGCCTTATTTGACGTAAGTGAAGCTACTTATACTATTACTGCAGATAAATACTTGTAGTAATTATTGGACGACTCTTGTTGTTACCAAACTTTAAGTTTGAAGCCACTTGTATGAATTACATAACATTGACCCAACAGCTTTTAGCACACTGTGACACTTTAGCTGAAAAACAAGTTTTAGTGTGCCTCTACTGTTATGACAGTTATTCACTAAGGCATTTTTTTAAAGCCAGAAACCAAATATCCGCGGTGGAGGTCTGGTTCCTAAATGCCGTTCACTTTTGTCTCAAGGTAACTGAAGGTTGCCACTATGGCTGTCTGGATGAGCAGGTTCAAGGGCAGGGTTTCTGTGCCGCACCTTCGTGGGATCCTGTTACCGGCTGGGGTACGCCAAATTATCCCGCCCTGCTGGCTGTCCTCCTGAATGATTAGCTGCAAATAACCCACCAGTGCCTGCTCTGAGAGTAGACACAACACACACACACAATGCCAAAGGCAAGAGGGTTGAATAACTATACTCTAGGTTGCCTCTTTTGGTTTTATTCAGGTATACGTTTGAGGTTGAAGGATTATTGAACTACTAAAGCTTTTTGTTTGCTGAATCATTTAAGGATAATTGCATCACCTCTCATTTTAAGGCTTCAAACTGTTCAAGTATGTTTGTCAGGGATAATTATAGTGGTAGTTTTTTTAAAATACTGCACTACAGCTGCCATTTTCTGCTGTTCACTGCATTTTTAACTGACCCAGATTTGAGATATTCTTGGCTTTACATCCATCCCTCTAGATACACAGTGAGGACGTACAGTCGGCTATGCAAAAAAATTAAATAACTTTACAGTATATATTTCAACCTTTTTATTAATCACTTCTTATGCACAGCTTGTTTGAAAATAAGTGCTGTTGATTGTTAATGATTGTGAGCTGGATTAATATCGGATCTGTACAGGGAGTGAGATTTCCAAACTACTCGGCAGGGATAAACTAGGTACAAGTCATCGTGTCGTTTCAGATTTTTAAAATGCCGCTCATGTATTTGCTGCTGTGAAATGACAAGATGTGTTGTAATATGTGGATTTGAAGTGATTCAGAAATTCTACCTACCAGCATTGTTTTACTTGTTTTTTTTTGTTTGTTTTTAAATATATATATTTGACTGTGTGAATCCACAAATCAGTTTTATTTGATGTGAAAGGACTGCCTTTGCTATTTTTGTGGACTGATTAAAGCCAGATTATGTACAACCAAATGTCAGATGGGTGTTCAGTATTATCCTTAATGTTTTAAAGTGTGTTATGCTGGTTGCAGTTTGGAAATGTGAGCTTATTAAAGCTTCTTTTGGCTGTCACGATGGGTTGCCACGGGAGCCAGAGCTACATATTTGACTTTAACAACAACCAGCCTTTGTGGCACAATCCTCTCTGGGATTTTTTCTCCTCCCAGTCTCAAAAATCACAGATCTTTCACCTGTCAGGTGAATTTGTCAATCGCCACACTCTGAAGCTAACGTTTTACTATATTATTAATCAAGAATAATCTGCAGAACATGCATTGAAAATAAGTGTATATAGATAAAAGTAATAGATGTAGGTTATTACTGAAGACATAGGTATACAAACCTAGTTAAAGTTGAAAATTCTGTCCTGTCATATCCAATGCAGATGTCAACACGGCCTCTGATCTCGGTTTTCAGTAAAAACGAGCTGACAAACTAAAGTTCAAGCTGTAAGATGATATAACACTGCCGTTTGTGTATGCACACTACGCAAAAGGATTAAACAAAAAAGTTCCACTTCTTTATTTTCTATTTGAATGAAAGGAAACGTAAGTTCGGTACTTCCCTGAAAGGCTTCGACAAGTTAACCTGTTACATTCTTATTATTCTATAGCATCAAACATGTACCAGTGTCCCAGTTAAATAACAATCGAGGGTTTAATTGCTTTTTTTTAATTAAATATAAAATATTTTAGAATGATTTCAAGCTGAGAACAAATGACACTTTTGTTGCATTGGTAGTGCAAGGGGGAAACATTTTAATCACTGATTACTATTGAAAATCACATGTCTATGAGCTACAGGATACTGTGTTGTAGAAAATGAAAATATGCAGAGACCACCCAGTCACATCCTCGAAACACACTCGTGAGGAAGAAAGGGAGGGGGGAAAACAAACCGAAACCTCTTCCAAGAAGAGCTACAGAGACAATCTGACTACATACATTACCACAGAGCCTACAGCCCCTTTCAGACATGCAATCCCTTTCATTAATCTTGACGGCACCAGAATGCATCAGCTGTCCAAGTGTATGTGCACTTATCCTCAAATGGCAATCTCATTAGGTCGGACCTGGAAACCTTTAATTCTAAATTTTTCAAGACAAATCTGAATGCACGCAGTCAAATTAAGAGAAGGGCATCTGAGTGATTCTGACTGCGTGCATCCATTTAAACTTTGCGAGTTGCTGAGCTCATTAGGGAATGCCCTCAGCAGCAATGCATACCAATCTCTCCCAAATCAGTTGTAATTTACAATAAAGACATTCCTCTTTCAAAAACCAGAAGAGACATCTCTCTTTCTATGAGCCTGTGTGCGAGAGGCAGCGTGCAGCTCTCTGAGCAGCACATATACACACAACCTGCTCTTAGTGACGATGACAGAAACTTAAAAACACAGTGAAAAGAGTCGATCCTGAGAAAACCTGCTGTCACAGAGTCAACAAGTCTTTTCCAGGAAGTTCAAGCACTGCACGCGTACTGTGACTCTCCCCATCGTCATGTGTGTGTCTAAATAAAACCTTGAGGAAAAACATAAACATAAAAATGACCTACATCTGAAGGACAGAACGCCATCACTTTCACAGATCCCATGTCTGAAAAGGGCTTCTGTTGATTAGTGTACAATATGCACACTTGGGGAAAAGTACAAAATTGAAAATGTGTCATTGCTGAGGATTGACGCAAATTTGAAGACTATTGCAAAAACTTTTTTTTTTTTTTAAATGCTCGTGTTAAGGTATAAATAAGTTTCTCAGGTGCAGATCCATGAAATAACATCTCCACAAGAAGAAACTGTTAAGTTGTTCCATCCAGGTAGAGCCAAAGTGGGGTAAGAGGCCTGAGGGGGTCGGGGTTCTCACAAGTTACTTGTTCAAACCTCCGTGTATCAAAAAGTTTGTGAAGACGCCTTTTTCCGTTTAAACGTTTTACCTAGAGGCAACACAAAGGGACTTCTTATGTCACAACAAAGCAGGCCAAGGGAACATTTGGCTGTCGTAGGAGCAGACATACAGGTCAAATCCTCCAGTGTTTGCTTACGTTGTCGTTCGTCTGAAGCGCGGCTCATTCACTGGTTATTTTTGGCTTTGGCGTGTGTGAGGATGTGAGACTTCAGGTTGGTGGACTGGGCAAACTTTTTGTTGCAGCCGTCAAAGGGGCAAACATACGGACGGTCTCCAGTGTGAATACGCACATGTGTACGCAAGTTAAAGTCCAGGGAGAACCGCTTGCCACAGCCCTCAAATGTGCACTGGAAATGAAACAGAGAGAGTGTTAATGCTACTTCATGCCTCAACTTAGCTCACGGATAAATCAGTAGCCTTCTAGGCAAATAGCAAAATTTGCATATAACCAAACCCAGCCCAGTAAGGTAAACACTTTGGTATGAATTTTCACGTCCTACTATTAAAATCAAAGTAAATATTTGCAGGCTTTCTGAGAAAGCCAAATAACTGAGTGTGTCACATGTGGGACCTCACCTGGAAAGGTTTCTCTCCCGTGTGTACGAGTTGATGCCTCTTCAGCTTCGAACTCTCGACAAACGCTTTGCCGCACTCTGCGCAGACGTGCACCCGAGGCCCATGGGTGTGCAAGTGTTTCCTCATTGCAGAGTTGTCCCTGAACATCTTGGTACATCCCTGACAGGGGAGCGGAAACGCAGTTTAACTGTTATGCACAGAAAAGCATACCAATGCAAAACACACTTGCACATTCTCCAAATACGTGTCACAACGAATACACAACAATCAGCAAAATTCTGAGCTGCAACATGCACACTGATGCACCGCACAGCGCACTTACTTTGTGTGGACAGGCTATCGTCCTGGGTGCGTCGTCTTCTTTTACTTTTCTCGGCTTCATTCTGCAACAGAAATGGAAGTAGCTGCATTGTAAACTGGCATAAAAAAAACACACAGAGAAATAGCATTTATTTGCATACAGTGCTATTTTTTAGTGTCACTTTAATATAGCACTGTATGCATTTGCATATGCTGAAGTGGAGTTGCATTTATGCTCAATGCTGCACTTCACACAAAACAAAGTTTGTGTGCAAAACTGCATGTAATCTACAGGTCTGCAGAGTTTTCAGTAGTGTTTCTTGTCTGCCTGTACCCAGTACAGTTTTGTTTTGAAAGCTGCACTGTGTGTCAACATTACCACCACTTACCTTGCAAACTCTGCCAGCTGTTTGGGGTCTGAGAGGTCAATGCCTGGGATTCCTCCAGGAGGAAGCTTCTTCCCTGTCATGTATTCCGAATAATCTGGAGGAGAGTTTTCTCCTGTGATTTGCTCCTCGTGGTCTATGTCCTTTTTGTCATCTAAAAGATATTGGGACAGTTTTTAAATGAAATCCATAACAGCAGAAGTGCATTTTGAGCTCTGTGTCCTCACTAATTTACTTTTTAAACATGATTAAATCCAGGTTGTTGCTAAATTACTTGATTTCTGTTAAGTTGCAAATTGCTTAATCTCAAAAGTCGTACTCTAACAGTACAGTATAAAGTTTTCAACAGTACGGATGGTGCATTTGAGTCACAATGTATTCGACATAAAATGTGATAGAAAAAAGAAAATTAAAAAGGTTTTGTGTTAAATACATAACGATTCATTTGTAGAAATGCAAGTAAAGTGAGGTTTGCTGCACAAAATGCTTTCCAAATAACATTTACAGTAAAAGCCGAAGGTTGTTTTTTTTTTTTAATCACCATAATTTTCATCTTCTCAATGTGTTAAACAACCACTTGAATTAAAACCAGTTTCTATATTACGCTGATAATCACGCAAAGAGTTATAACACGATATAATTTTCCAAACAAAATACATAGTTTATTGCATTTTTAAAGCATGTGAGTAAAAACAACGCGTGCATGACGGGGAAAAACTGTAATGTTTGAGGGGTTCCTGAATGCACCACCTCTACCGACTTCGCTGAACTGAACTGCGCCACAGCGGCCTAGCGGAGCTAGCTGCACTCGCTCCCACTCTCGCCGCCATCTTCGTCGGCCAAATAAACGCCATTTTTTCGGGCCGCCATACTTTCTAGACCGGGGAAATATGGCGGCGCCCATCGACACATAAAACATGGCTTCCCATAAAAACAAAAACATTTCAAATGGAGTTTAAGTGGCTCGGAGTTGGGAAATGTTTCCTACTTTGGCGGAGGACAAGGCCCTAGCAGGGCCCAGTCACACGACACACATCCTGAGAACAAAGCGAGGCGCCAGCTTGCAGGATTTCACTCAACTTACCCGATGCCCACATAGTGACTGAAAATTCCCCCTCCAACGTCTTTATCTGGACCTGCTTCTGTTCCCATTTTCTGCCCATTTCTCCCCCACTCAGGTAGCTCTTTTTGCCCGATTTCTTTCCGCTCCCAGCCTTCCTCATCCGGCCTGTTGACGAGCTTTTCCCGGCCACAGTAACCAGAGTCTGTTCGATATAGTCCTCCTCCACGGCGGGCACTGGGATAAGAATTTGGTCCTCGAAACCGTCATCTGTGTGCAGTTCGGAGTCATCTTCACCCACCACTTCTTCTCTCGTCTGCACCAAAATCACCTCCTGGTGCGGGTGAATCGAGTTAGGATCATCCGTATCGAGAGGCTGTAAGGCGATCATAGGCTGGTGCTCACCGTCGTCACCAACAACTGTGGTCTCGATTGTCTCTACTTCGATTTCGTGCAATTCAACTATTTCGGCCGGCATTTCTGAGCCATCCGTTTCTATGTACAGGGTGTCCCCCGATGCCATGATAACTTTCGTGTATTGCTTCTTCCTATTGCTATTTTTTTTTTTTACACTCTAGCCTTCCCTCCTCTGTACTCTCTATCTACCCCCCTCTCTCTCTTCGACAACAACTCCACAGTCTCACTAGTGTATTCTCGCCGCCACAACGCTCCAGTTCTGAAATCTCGCGAGATATGAGGAAAGTACGAGTAGATTAGGGTATCAATTTACAGATTATTACACATACATTTATATAAAATAAATATAATAATATAAAATTTGCATATTATTTTGTATTTAAAAAAATGTAAATACAGATATCCTATGAATATCTGACGACAAAAACTACCGTACACATACAATATATCATTTTATGCATTATGGGTTCACAGGTTTTGTTTTCAATGATATAGTAAAATGCGTTTTTTGAAATAAAGAGGACATGTTTCAGTTAATGTTTTTTTTTAAATCAAACTCAGACTTATGCGGGGTTGCAAACATTTCAGCAGGTGCACAAGCAGGTTTGTCCCTGCTTCAGCTTTGGGAGGAGGGGCGTGAGACCACACCTTAAACCTTCAGACTGCAACCTGTCCAGGTGGGTGTGCCCCGATACTTGGAAGGTTTGATGACACAGAGCCGGCTGCCTCATACGCAGAGTAGATAGCAATGGGGAAGACAGGTGGAAGAGGCGACTTTGAATGGGTCTACACTGACCAGCCGCACACTTCAAGACGAAAGGAAATCCTGGGTAAGAAATGACAGTAGAATTAAAAAATAAATACAAATTAAGATTTTTTTTAAAAAAATCCACCAGAAACGGTTTAAACGTTACTACCGGTAAGTTAACAGTTGAGGTCAGAGTTCTTTTTCTTTGACTATACCCTACTTATAAAACTAGCCGGTTAAACCTGTTTACAAGCGGTTGCTTAACAAGCTATCACCTCACAATGGATGCAGTGAAATGGACATGCCGCTCATGGTAAACACAATTTTATTACTTGTACTTGAAGTTACGCACACTTGTACTGTTTTATGTGTGACGAGATCGATTTACTTATTACTTTAAAACCGTGTATTTTAATAGCGAAGGTATCGAGTGTATCTACCTGCAGTGTATTCCAGTTAAAACCAATGCAAACGAACAATTCAGTTCAGTTTATTTTTATTTCAAACATATACATTCACCAAAGCTCCATAAAATCTTTCCATACAGTTGTTTGAAAAGGAGAGTAGGCTGAAGTATATACTTATGTAGCCCTACCCCCTCCAACTAAATAAATAAGAGTACAGTGTTCTGTGAGTGAAATATCAAATCTGATGTTGCACTCATCATGTTTACTTTTGATTGCGGTTTTTAAACTGTCATTTCTTAAAAGGAAACACAGGGCGTAAAAGAAGATTAGCATTCAGGCTCATGATAGTGACACATTTAATTCACTTTAACTTTTCTTTTTTCCAAATCCCCCTAACTCGTGAAATAACAGGAACTCAGTGACAGCTCACATTCCCGAGTCATGACAGTCACACTCTGAATGCTACTCCTTAAATGATAAGAAAAGGTTTATAGGTTTCTGGGAAATCCTTTAAATCGTGACATGAATGATCCAAACAGTTTTTTCCCCTTGCCTATAAAATATGTATCACGAACTAATAGCTTATTTGATCCGTCATTTAATCCATTATTCAAAGCTTTGCCTGATAACATCTTAAACTGCTGAAGTGTATTTAAATCCTGGCTTTACCTAGTATTTGCATGCTTACTTGGTTGTGAAAGACACACCTAGTAGGTGGTGGATTTCTTGACACCACAAAATCCTGGATTATTAAAGTGTTTATTGTCCTCTGCATTGAGGGGGCAGTGATGTGTTCGAGGTAATTGTGCTTCATATCCTTTTACTTTAACATCTGAAGGAAATGGCACTTTTTTTTTTTTTAATAGAAAAATAGTTTAATTAATAAATTAAATGGCTTTTTTCATGTCTGCAGACAAAAGGTTCAGGTGCCCGTCATTCCAGACACTTATAAAACCACACATCGTTTTATATAATATTCTATAGAACAGAATATTGTGTGAATTAATTTTTGCCTTGACCTTTTTAGTTGAAAGCTGAGGCTGATATCCGACACTGGAAAATTATCTAACAGTAAGGCAAATGGAAGGCCTTTCCTCTCTGACACGATGAAGTCAAAATCCTCTAATGGCTTTACAACATGTGTTCTGCACGGACACATTAAGAAGTTAAAACTGGAGTTTTATGATGCCTGGTCATTGATTTAACTTTATACCCTGGAGGCAGGCTGTGACAGCATCTGAAAATGTATGGTCCATAAACGGCTTTAATTAGGAAAAAAGGGAAGGACGCACTGGAGGCGAGCTCACATTGAGCCACCGATTAGAAAGCAATACTAGTGCTGATGATGCCTGTATGTCGATGAACGATTGTTTCACAATGGGAGACTGCGGGGAAGCAACAGGGAATTCTTGTTGGGTAAACATTAATAGAATAAAGGGGATTTGGTCAGTAGAGGAGACTATCAAAATATCAAACGGTCCCTGGGACCCAGCCCCTGTATCTTTACTCTATTAGTCACCAAGGTAAGCATGTTTTGCATAGAAACATTACACAACCTGAAACGAAGGAAGTGGGTCAGATTTGCATGCGACATCCTGCGATGGTGTCTGGCTAACTTTGATGTAATGCATGAGAGGATATGCTCCTGAAGCATTTTGTATGGTGTGACTGTAAAGTTTTAGTAGCTGGATCACTTGGCACAAGCTTTCCTGACTTACCTGCCCAAATTTCTTTGCTCTTCCCATAAGTTGGGGCCAGTGCAACGAATCAGAACCTGTATGACCTAATTATTTAATGTATTTTTTTAAATTGTAAAAGTCTTTTTAAATATGATTTTTCAAGTGCTCTTTTGTTTCTCCCCAAGTTTAATTTTCCACAGCAAAACAACACCTCCGCCAATTAAAGCTGACTTTTATCAGCGTGGTTTTCCCAAGAGAAGGGCAGCTACCTCACAGCTGGCTTGACTGTGTTTGCTGAGAGCAACCTTAGAAAAATGACTGTGAAACATACCTTTTGCAGCTCCCCACTTCAGAAAAATTAATGAATTAATTTCTGTTATCCTCATCTTCTCCACTGCTTCCTTTAATCTATTATTCCCTTTCCTCACATGTCCACTGCCACTCCTGCTATTCTTTCTTTCTTCAATAACAATCTCATTACACTTGCCTTTGCTTTTTCATCCCTCTTTTTTTCATACTTCTCTCCTCAGCCAAATATCCACAGATTAAGTCTCTGATGGGTCCAGACCCCCAGTTGAAGTGGGTGGTATCGGGCATGGTCCTAACCCAATTCCTGGCCTGTTACCTGGTCTGCGACCTCGCCTGGAAATGGATCTTCTTCTGGGCCTATGCCTTTGGAGGCTGTATTAATCACTCCCTGACTCTGGCTATCCACGACATCTCCCACAACGTGGCTTTTGGTAACAAGTTGGCGAAGTGGAACCGCTGGTTTGCCATGTGGGCCAACCTACCCATTGGGCTGCCCTACTCTGCTGCCTTCAAAAAGTACCACATCGACCACCACCGGTATCTTGGAGGGGACCAGCTTGATGTTGACATCCCTACAGACTTTGAGGGATGGTTCTTCTGCACCCCAGCCAGGAAGATCCTCTGGCTCTTCCTCCAGCCATTATTCTACGCCCTGCGCCCATTAGTGGTCAACCCAAAGCCAGTGGGTCGGCTTGAGATCCAGAATGTGATGGTTCAGCTTGTAGTAGACCTAATTATCTACTCTTTATTGGGGGTGAAGCCCATCGTTTACCTCATTGCAGGATCTATCTTGGGTATGGGACTGCATCCAATCTCTGGACATTTCATAGCTGAGCACTACATGTTCCTCAAAGGACACGAGACATATTCCTACTATGGAGCGTTGAACCTGATTACCTTCAATGTTGGGTATCACATGGAGCACCATGACTTTCCCAGCATACCTGGCAGTAAACTACCTCAGGTGAGACAGTGTTACTGTTATAAATAGATTTATAACAGGTAAACTTTGGACTTGAATGTACCGAGAGTTGAAAAATGAGCACGGTTGCAGATGATATGGGCCTCTCCTGACTTTTAGAACTTAAATACAACAGACACTGGGAAATCTCCTTTCTTTTTCCCCATTAACTGCAAATATTTATAGGATTAATGGGCAGGTTTTTGTTAACGATTAACTGCCGCCTCTATCAGGACATAGTGTTGGTACTTAATGTGAGTTAACGTCCTTTAGGTTTGTTGACCAGGAGTTTAAAGCACTCTTAAAAAAATCTATTTTGTTTAGTTACATTTTAACCCCCGCTCGCTGCCCCCTTTTCATTGTTTAGTAAAACATTTCAGTCAGGATATGTTGAGCTGCATTCACCCTGATATATACTGTTTTGTGTAATACGATACAATATGTTGTCCTGTTTGCACAAAATACCATTTGTTCTAGTGAAATACAGTCATCTTGAATTGGGTCGAATAAATAAAGGCACTCGAATACTTCATACATTAACGCTGCACTTCAGATGCAGGCTACACACTCACCTTTGCAATATTTACTCTTTCTCCACGACCCTCTTTCTCATTGATATTTCGTCTTTTTAATTTGTAACTTCTTTTTTTTTTTAATTTTTTTTTTTTTTACTGTTGGCAGGTCAAGGAAATCGCAGCCGAGTATTACGACTCCCTGCCTCAACACACTTCCTGGAGCCGGGTATTGTGGGACTTTGTGTTTGACGACAGCATCGGGCCCTATTCCAGAATCAAACGGGAGTACAAGCTGAGCAAACAGGAATAAATCTCTGATCTGCTAAGCAAGAATGTGAATTGTAGTTGTCAAATGTCGACTAACCACAACGAAAAGTCGGAATGCTCTCTATGTTTGTCACATAGTGTGGATGTTACCATACGTAAGCCTAATAACATGTTTGACATTGTTATCTAATCAGTGCTGCACTCGTGTTACTATAAGGCAATGTGCACACTTCAGCTGCATATTTCACACAAATGAGATTTCACCTCATATGACTGGATGTTATTTATTCATGCTTGTATTCCTGCTGTAAAAAGACAGCTACTGTCATTGTGCAATGTAAAAAAAAAATCTTCTTGTGCCCAGAAAGCACTAAGAAGAACTGGGAGGGGGGGAAAAAAAGAAGCTAAAATTTTTCTTATCTGTGACTGAAGGCGACATAAACCCATAACTTTGGGATAAAGGTCACATACATTCTCATGTGGTTTTACGGCAATGTCACTACCCCATGCAGTTTAGTTTTACTGACTGCAAGCATTTGTCAAGCCATGTGAAAGTTTCTGCAGAGACACAATCACTTAGAGTAGCAGCTGCACATCCGTCACGCAGAACAATGCTGAAGTGGAAAATGAGCATTGAAACTTACCTTTCAGTAAGAGGAGCCTTTCCTTCTGTGACGCTTCGTTCTGCTTGGTTGCAGCTGCATCGCCATACAAGGATTTTATCTCAGAGTGTTAGGCTTGTTAAATGAACATACTGGTGTTTCTGCAGGTTGGACACATGTTCATGAAGTATTCATTTAAATCTGTGTTGCTAAAGCATCTCTTATGACCACTCTTTCATCTTGCAGTTTTTCGATTTAGTGTTTGCCATTTCAAATTATTTTCTATTGATGCACTAACTCGTAAACAAAAAGTAAAATACCAGCCTGTGAAATCGCAAGAAGCATGGGAGGGGAGCTACAAGAAGCAGTCATCACAAGCCACCACAAATGGCAAATTACAAGCATGGCTACTGTTTGTATGCAGGGTTTATGCTGTTTTGTCCACCCACTAACTGTTCAACCTAATGTATATTCAGTCTCAAGCATGATCTTGTTTATAAAATTTCTATTTAAAAACAAAAATTGCACTATGTAAAAAGTCTTTATAAGGAAAAACTCGGCGTTCCTGAGTGTGTTAATGCTTTTGTCTCCGTGGTATCCAGAGAAAAATATGACGAAGATGACGACACTGACACACACACACACACACACACACAAAGCAGGAGATTGTGTAGCTGACACTTGTCTTTTTTTTTTTTTTGAATGAATGAATTTACTTCCAGCTTTTTAAATGAGAACGTAGTTGAGAGCGGACAGAGTGAACAGAATGCAACAACTGATATTCATCCAAATCCTTCTTGCAAATACACATTTACCTACCAACACAAAGGCCTACTTTTCATCTCTTGCACTTTACTAGATTTGCATATTGCCAGAGCAACCCTCTTCACTTTTTTCTTCCTCCCCACATTGCTACCATCAAGTTCAACATCTCGAACAGAAGGGGAACTTTCATAGAAACAAACCACTATAGTAAATGTACCACCGTTATATAGATTTTTGTGTGTGTGTGTCTTTTTTTTTTCTCTTTTGTTCTTTTTCCCCAAATCAAATAAACTTATTCATAGAGACGGGGTATTCATGCATATTTGATGGGGGTGGGGTTCACAAAGCATAGGATGACTAATATATATAATACTACATTTCTTTTTTATACCTATGTAAAACCAGGTGGCACATTTAAAGTTATCGGCCTGTTTTTTGTGAATGATCCCCGAGTTTCAGTGATCTCGCACATCTGAACAGTTGCAGAGAAACCTCGGTCACACTGGAGTTGCAGAGCGGACTTCTTGTGTGTTATCTGATTCATTGCTAAAAACCAAAAAAATTGTTATGCCTTTAAATATGGAGGAAATTGAGGTAATTCAAGTGGTTTAAGCTATTTTTTTTTTCATAAAGGTTAGATACACAACGCCAGTATGAGCAAGGTCGTAAAAAGTATTTTTTTTTGTTCGTTTTTTTTTTTTT
>VURO01006373.1:6475-23269 GCA_015108175.1 Pelvicachromis taeniatus
CTAGGTGCTCCGGTCCTGTGGCTGCAAAAACAAGCCCCTATCATCACCCCTCCTCTATTGTGCCTGACAGCTAGTATGAGGTGCTTGTGCTGCTGTTAGGTTTTCTTCAGACATGGTGCTGTGTGGAAAAACATCTCCAACTTGATCTCATCTGTTCAAAGGACACTGTTCCAGAAGTCTTGTGGTTTGTGATTTACAAACTGCGATTGTTAGAGAGAAAAGCCTTTCTTCTGACCGCCGTTCCAAACAAGCAATACTTGTTCAGCCTTTTTCTAATAATGCTGTCATGAACTTTAACATTTGACATGTTAACTGCGATCAACAGAGTATGAGATGTAGTCCCTGGGTTTTTCCAGCTCCTCTGAGGATTGTCTTACTTTGGGTTGCCAAAAACATCATGTTTACTTAACCCAAACAGACACACAAGCTTCTTTAATATTAGCATAAAAAAGCAAATGTCTGCTTAAACTCGTCCACCTATATGAAATCATTTAAGCATTACTTTTTGAAAAAAAAAGACTGGATTTCTATTTAAATCTGCAGCTATTCTCACTGCGAGCTGTATTATGCTCCAACGTAACAACAAAAAGCTCGACAGGCACAATTGACTAACTTACTAAAGGAGACTGAGGACTATCAATCGCAAGGCTGAAAAAAGGAAAGAAAAATCTAAAAGTTAACAATTGAAGTTCACGCTGGAGGACAGGACAAGAAAGTTTGGGAACAAACGTTACAAAGTTTCTGTATCAGTGAGAAGACATTTAATCCTGACTCTAATGAGAGCAGGCTCTTGCTTTCAACTTAATTTTTCCGACTCTTTAAATACATCAACTTATGGTTCGACCACTTTAATGAAGCCGAGCTGGACAGTTTTGATCTGAGAATATTGCTGAGTTGTGCCTCCTTAATATGAACCTCAATCTCACTGCTAGCCTCTCTGTTAATTGAATTCTTTCCGACCTATTTTTAGCATTTACCCACATGGGGAAAAAAGCAGATAGTTTCAAGCAGATATCCTCGACCTAAACCGCTCTTTTTTTCTTTGCCATGTAGCAGCTTCAGTAGCGAGCCTTTAATCCCTGACTTGGTAGCTTGCAGCAGTTGTTCCAGATGATTGATTTATCTGTTTGTAGCCGTCATGTACACACTCCGACTCTGAACAGTGATTAGTTTGGAACATGCATGTGTGCTTCTGTGTGGGAAAGCTAACTGTGTTTGTCTCCGATAGGTGGAAATGACAGGGTAATTTCCTGCACTGGTGTGGAAGTGTGTGCGTCTAAGTGGCTGCGTTAACAGTTTCTCATGTCAGCACTCATTCAGCTAATGGCTTAGCACACATCTGATGGTGGGAACCTGGAGATGTGACGGTGCATATTCAGAGAGGAAAGGGTCAGCATGGCTAAAACTATTTAAAAAAAATCTTTCATTGAAAGATGGAGTGATGAAGGCAGGAGAACGGCAACAAAAATTAAAACAAGAACGAGGACAAGTGATCGCTCTGCTGCTAAGGAGGAAGGATAAGAAGAAAGTAAGGCAACTGAGGAATAATATTTAGTTAGGAAGCGGTGTGTGGGTCTGACAGTGGTGCTGACACATGAGATTCAGAAAGCACTCTTCCTGCTAGCTTAGCAGATGAGAGAGAAAAAGAGAGAGGATGGAAAATATACAGAGACAGAAAGGAGACTGGAAGAAGAGGGAAGAACGGGAAATGAGACAGAAGGGAGATCGAGAAATGAACCTAGTTTTAAACACAGATTTGCCTCCTGTTTTCAGCATGTGACAAAACACTTTGTCAACACAGGTGAGTTTATATTTCTTTGTTTCTGAAGTCGTCACATCAGTAAAGCACCACTGAATTAAGCTGAACCAAGAGAGTGACAGATAAACAGAACAAGCTTCCTCAGTAGATCACACAACACTGCAGGGCAGCAAGAAGAAGAAGAAGAAAGGAGGGATGGAGGCAGATAAGCAAGTCGTATTGAACCGAGGAGATAATGATAACTGTGTTAGGTGTTTCAGCATTGGATTTGACAGTCAATAGAGTTTAAGATCAAAGGGAAAGAAGAAAGTAAATCCATATCGAGGATTCAAAACACCGGCGCTTACTGCTCAGAGATCTGAAAAGAAGTTTTAAAAACGTTGCGTTATTCAAACCCCTTTTTCAGAAATGAACTACCCACCATCGCTGGCTTCATCATACCTAAAAGTCCCCAAGGGCTGTATTTACATATGATGGGAAAAGAGCTTTAGGAGGCAGGGATGGAGGAAGAAGAGGCTACAACGGTTTTGAGACAGTGGAGGTTCTAGGTTGTTTCTACCTGCTTTCTGATCTACAGACTGATGGTTTTCTTTGTTGCTATGAGTCCTACTAGCTCTATCCAACTTACTGATGCTAACAGAAACTCTCTTGCTCACTCATAACCCATTAAAAGTGGCCATAAGTAGCTGTCGCTTCACTTCATTCCCAGGAGCGGACTCCTAATCAGCCCTTTCCAGCATCTCAGGTTTCCGTTGAGGTTTGGGGTCCATCGGACTCATATGGCAATTGTTTAATCAATGACAGTTTTACTATGTAGACAGTGTAGGTTCAGTTACAATAATATGGGCTATGTATAGCTGTACGCGAGACCAAAACAAGAAACCCTTCTTTGTCTTTCTTCTCAGTAGACCAGTCTTCCAAACTGTATTTATCCCAGATTTGGGAAATTCTTCTGTTATAAAAGGTCATTCTGTTCTGAGGTTGAAGGTGATTCTGGGTGGTGCTAGACTGGATTGGGCGCAGGATGGGTGATAGGCTTCAGCCACACGGGTCTAGACTGCTCAGGAACGTCCTTGTAACCACAGGTCGTTAGGGAAAAATAGGCTGGGAGACCAGTGGGCAGTCTACTAGCCAGGGAAAAACATGTATTCCCCAACTGGTTGATGAGTGGTTACTGGAGGTGACACCAGTCACAAAAAGGGTGCTACACCCAAAACCTTGCTGTGACTGGTTTGGTCTCCAGTAGGTTGCCATAGTTTACATGTGACAACATCTTCTGATAGACGCCGACTCGCCCGCAAACACTCGCTAACCACCCACCAAACTGTACTGAAACCTGAAAAGTGTTCGATGTGTCCTCAAACCCTCACTAGCTTCTTGCAGGGGGAGGGGGGTACATTTTTAAAAAGCACAACACAAATGACGAGCAGGTTTTTACTGTAGCACCTTCTTTGTGACCAGTTTCACCCAGAAACAACCAGCAATACTAGGGAATACTTTTGTCCCTTGTATTATCAAATCAAGTGATTTTCTTTATTTAACAATTTATTCAACACTGAACGTTCTCCATTTCCAGTTAGCATCACAGACCATCACACAGCCTGCTTTGTTGAAGCACCAGCACGAAGCTCTGTTCACATTTGAAATGTGAAACAATCCTGCAACGATTTCACCTGAATTTAATCTACAGCACCAATAAATACAACACTTTTGGTCAAAAAACACCTCATATTTCATATATTCATCTATATTTCAGTCTGTATGTAAAAACACAGTAAGGGTTTGTTTTTTTTCACCCAGTACAGCAACATTAAGAAAGCCTGCCTCCACACCACACTGTCCCCCCTGGCAAAAAGCCCTGAATGAGGTCACAAAGTAACAGCGCCTTGTTCCTGCAGTGAAAAACTGCCTCTTATTAACTTGACAGCTACATATAGTTTGTTATATCATGCCAACTGACTGCAGCTAAAGCTAACACGTCCTATTTTAAAACATCTGAATCCTGACGACTAAACGATCATAAATCAGTTTTACGATCAGGAAACTCAGTAATATCAGACCACTCTACTCTGTGTTTCCAACATAACCCTATTAACCCCTCCTTTATGCAGGTAATAACTGGAGATACACAGTGCTCTTAGGAAGAACAAGATGTGCATTTAATCTCCATCCAAGTGTTTCATCTCGTTCTGCCGCAGCTTTCACGCTAATGTGACAAAACTCAATTCAGACTTGTCCCGCCTGAGAAGGAAGATTATCATCACGAGTTTACATAAAGCGACTCACAAACGTCAGGCCTTTCTAAGAAAGTGTCACTTCTTCACTGAACACTTGTGCAAGCCTTTATGAGCTTGTTAATAACAGAGAAAGCTGCACTGACAAAACCAGATAAGTTCACAAACAGAGGCATGCAGCAGAATTAAGGCAGAAGTCGTGTTAAACATGGACAGAGTTTAGAATAACAAGGAGCTTCAAACTGTGTTGTTTTTCTTTATGATAGGCTAAAATCCCTAACAGCACACAGCCCCCTCACACTGCCAATCAGAAGAAAGAGAGAGCTTCTCATATGCAGGGAATAACCCGAGGGGCTGCACCACGGCCCATTGTACGATACTGTAAGGATTATTTTCAACTGTAAAGCACAACAGCAAGCATGCATTATAAGTCTGCTTTAAATAACATGGACACACAGACACAGTAGGTAGTATCAGACAGAGCACTTTCATTAGAATACCCAACAGAAATTGCTTGTTGCCCTTCAGAGCACTCAAATCTAAAAAAGATCACTGGAGGTCAAATACAGCTAAGAGTGGCCAAAACTCAAAGTATGCAGACATTACAGAGGAGACAGGAGAAAAAAAGAGAGATGACTTTGATTTGTGAAATTAAGAAGGGAGGAAAACGAGACAGGAAGTGGAGAAGGAGGAGGACAGCAGATGGAAAGGAGTTGCCTGGGTGATTCTTGCCTTGCGAAGTGTGATGGGGAGACGATGAGGCAAAGACAGAGAGGGAGGGAGGGAGAGGAAATACAGGGAGGAGGAAGGTGGGAATGGTGTGAACCACAACAACAAATAACAGACGAGCAGAAGCAGACAGATGGGATGGAGCAAAATGACAGAAGACGTGTGAGCACAGACTCACAAACACACGTGAGGACGCACAGAAATACACAGATAATGCATGAGTAGACACACATGCACACACAGGGATTTTACATGCGATGCTGCCAGTGGCCCAGATGGTGTATTGGTAGTGGCAGTGGCAGCCTCGACACAGGCCCTATTAATAGAAAGAAGTCGGTCCGTCCAGAGCCAGAAACGAGTTGCACGCCTCCAACTGTTAAATCTGAGCGGAGCAGAGGAGACGGACGGGGTTAGACGAGATTAGAGCGAGCAGCTCCCGAGCACAGTCACAACTCGGGTCCTTCGGAGTGAGACGGAAACGGCTTTAAGAGTGTCTGACGAGGCAGCGCTGCAGCTGTGCAAATACAGCTAATCCTCCGGATAACAATGATAACGTGACAAAATTTCACCGGGGTGATTTCAGGATATTCTTTCCTCGAGATTATGAGGAGCGATCTCTGTGACAAATGCTCTGATCAAGTCATGCCGACAACAAGTGTGAACTGCGCGTGGAGCGAAATCCTGGACCATTTCTAGTGAGGCTGAATGATGGACGCCAGCACAGTGAAAATGGCTGGCACCGTGAAACACTTTAAAATCTTTCAGTACCTTTCCTGAGGTGTGAAATAAAGCCCCAAAAACAAAATCCTCTAAACAAACAAAAAAGCCTTTAATTAATTTAAAATACACCCAACAAAGTCAAAGCCCCAGGCGGCCCACTTCCTCCGTACTGCTGCAGTCAAACCTGGGCTTCTTTCTGAACTTCCCTCTCCCTTTATGATGAAAATAGTCTTTAGATGACCTCTGCAGGTAGTCGCTCTTATCTGCTGTACCTTCTCTGGAGTTGTCGATAACTCGGCGTGCCTTAAAATTATATGCTTTGCCGGAGTGCCTTGGGACCCGAAAGGGTTGAGAAGCGCTGAAATTGATTGTGTCAGTTGCTGAGAGGTTAAAGGAAAGTAAGCTAATAAGAGGGCTCAGAGCCAAAAAGGCTCAGACCTGCAACACTTAAGAGCCATCAGTCCTAAGCTGTTACCATAACAGGCAGGACAACAACAGCAGCAGGCGAGGAGGCTGAAGGATGGCCTCCTACACACCATGTCTCCTCTATTCAACTATATTCTTTACAGTGTATTCATAGATTGAGCTGTCAGCTCTCCGTTCACTCCGTCAGAATCACTACTAACAACGATAACGGAAGTTAACTGAGGTATTTAATGGATTTGGTCATATTCCGATATAGGAGCAATGTTGCTGAGTACCTAACAACAGGGGTGGGGGAACTCCAGGCCTCGAGGGCCAGTGTCCTGCAGGTTTTAGCTGTGTCCTTGAGCCAACACAGCTGATTTAAATAGATACATCCTCCTCATCATGTCTTGAAGTTCTCCAGAGGCCTGGTAATGAACTAATCATTTGATTCAGGTGTGTTGACCCAGGGTGAGATCTAAAACCTGCAGGACACTTGAGGCCTGGAGTTCATCACCCCTGACAGACGTCATGTTGCAGCTACATCGCTGTCCTGCAGCAACTATCTGTGGAGGAGCTTTAGATGTGTGAGGTTCTGCCGTGGACTCTGAGTGCATGCAAATAACGTGAACGTCCATGTATCAAAGTAAATCAGCAAACTTTGCCATTTTATCACAGACTCCATGTAATTACTAACTTAACCAACTTAGTTTAACTGCAGACTGGTTCCATCTCACTGCAGCTTTGTCTATATCGTGACCCAACAAAGTTTCTTTGGAGACAGCAGCTGACCGGTGAGTGGTCACAGACGTGGTCCCCACTTCTGGAGCAACAATTTCAGAGACTGCAAGTTCATCGCACATTTTTGTGCTGTGGTCTGCAACCACTGCTTTCCCTTATGTGACTGTAGCATAACCCTATTGTACAACCAAAAGAGTAATTATCACAGTATGAGCTCTAAAAATGCCCAGAAAATGTGTTTTATTAAAAAGCAGTTCATGCAGAGCTCGGCTCTGTAGGGGGTAAATGCACACACCGATCAGGAGGCAACGTTGAAATCAGCCTCATAGGTACACATTCAGTCCTAAAAGGTGCGATATGTAGGAATTTTATTTGGAAACATTAACTAGCTACGGCTGTGGCTTTTGTCGTTTTACTATCTACAAACTGTCCAGGTCACTCTCCAATCCTGGACCTGACATTACCAGCCTGCTCTTTAGATATGATACGTACAATCAATGCACATTAAAAAAAATAAATAAATACAATACTGGAAGCTTTTGTTTCTGAAGTCATCTTTGGGTTTGAATTGTCTGTTACAAAAGGTCTGTGTGAGAGAGCGAGCAAGCTGCAAGCACCCACTCAGTCCCAGGAAACAAGTCGGAGGGTTAGTAAAGTGTTAAGCTTTCGTTGCCAGCAAAGCCAAAAGTTATATAATGAAAAAAGATGGAAAAGGTTTAGTTCAGTCTGGCTCTGCCCGGACAGTCAGGCAGAGGAGGCTTTACCGGCTGCAGGCTGCGGGCCGTTGTTACTGGGTGTGACCTTGTTCCCAAAGACAGCATCGAAATCTACGGTCATGGTGGGGCCGCTCTGCTGCAGAGGTTGGCTGTCCAGTCCTGAGGAATGCAATTAAATATGACTGATTAAAGCCCCGTTTGTGCTATTTAAGCTGCGCGAGATAGCAGCTGGAGACGCTTTATCTGGCACGCTTTTACAAAGGAAACAGCTGTACATACATCCATCCATCAGACAGGCCCAAAGTCACGGCTTTGCTTTAAGTAAGGATTCCAACACCTCCTGCTTAACTAATCCCATTAGATTAGGAGCGCGGACGCTACAGTCCCCAGTGTACTGCCATTGTTGTTGCTCGGTGACTGGGGATTCTGTGCAGGCTGTCGGGAACGTCAGCCTTTCACGAGAGAGTTAAGCCAGTGCACGAGGAAATCCACTGACGTACCTTTTTGTCTTTCTGCATCCCCGACTGGGATTAGGAGCTTGAAGCCTCGGGGGAGTGGGTGTCTTTGTGGGATCCACAAAACAAGAATACACTCAATATTGTCACCATATAGCACAGATACGCAATTATCAGCATGTAAAAAGTTGCTCTTACAACATTCAGAAAAAGTGACGGACTTAACAACTAGCATGCTGCTATTTGTGCACCTGTAATTGGCAATTCTGTCACGGCACAAGTTTCCCTAAAACTTTGTGTGTATTTAAAGGAAGAATCTGACATTTTGGATATAAGCTCATTAATTTCCCAGAGATGCAGAGAGCTGACATCAAACTGTGTGCGACGCTGGTTTGGTGCTGGCTCAGAAAGCTCGACATTGGGGCCAATCTATTCAGCTATATTACATGTAGTGCTGGCCTTTGATACCATGTTTCAGCAGCAGTGCACCAGCTTTTAGGTTTGTTTTTGTTGTTGTTTATTTGGCTTTTCACTTTACCAAAAACTATGTTGACACCCAGTGAAAAGCTCCAACAAAAGCACTTTCTTTCTCTTGCTCATTATGTTTGGTTTTACACTTCCTGGGAAGCTTTTAGAGAAGGAGCTGTCTTCTACCTGATTGCTATCATCTTCACTTCACCTGTCTCTTGTGTGAGGAGGTGTACTCACAGGAAAACAGAGAGCAGAGGAAAAACAGTAGCGCAATCACGAAAGACTCAAACTGAGCTTGAATGAACCAAATGGAAATAAATGAAGTGAATACCATTTTCTTTTTTGGTACGCTGGTAAAAGCGTGAGTGAGAAAACCCCAGAAAAAGAATAATTCCAACTGGAAAAGTTGGACAAGTCGGTGCATCCCTTTAATAGGGACGTTACAGCTCGTAGTCTCAGCTAGCAACACATTCTCTGTGAAGGTTTCCCCATCACAATGGGAAGCACTGAAAACCCGATCAGCATCTCGTAATCTTACATCCTCGGACGTTTCCTGAAGCAAGTAAAGCATTGTGGTATTTCTGAGCTTCTGGGTCAGAGTCCCTGATAATGTGAAAGGCTCATATCTACAGTGAGGAAGTCGCTCTGACTGTAAGATGTGGCCAAACTCTGCATAATCCTTTATCATAAAGCCTTTAATACGCCGCCCTAACCGAGCTTACAGGCGCGTCTTTGCGCCACATTTTGATTCAAAGCGGCCGATTGCAGCTGGCTGAAATGTCAACCCTGTTTTGGTTTTTTTTTCTGTTGGGGTGCAGTCTGTGCTCAGCCTCAGCGACAAACAACAAAGGGACTGGGTCACGCAACATTACGCCCTGAAGAAAACACGATGATGGTGTAGATGATGATGATGGCGGATGGATGGTTTCCATGACGAATGGTCAGATAGATAGATGGGCACACAGGTGCTCGAGCGGCAGCCAGAGGGGATATTACAGAAATAAATGAACTTGTGTAAGTCTGACTTATACGCATGTGTGTGTCTCTGCTGGTGCATTCATACACACACACACACACACACGTATATATATATATACACACACACACACACACATAAATGAAAGGGTGCATGTGTGCAGGTAACGTACCTCCCCAGGCACTATTGACGTTGGAGATGGAAGGAGTGCTCTGCACAGCGGGGATGAAGGCCGGCTGAAGATCAAACAGGTCACTGTTCAGATTGGGCACACTGAGGAGAGAAAAGCAGGGAGGAAAAACCACAGAAGAGGCGAGCGGAAAGAAGAAGAAAAAAAAAAAAGAGTGAAAGAAATGAGGATGAGTCGAGAGGGAGGAGGGGAGGGGGAAAAAGGGAACAGGAATCGAGTAAGTCAGCGAGAGAACAGAGAGATACGGAAAGACAGATGGAGACGTAGCATTAATATTTCATCAATTGAGCATAAATAGCTAAAGCCACCACTAAAAATGTTCGTTTGTCACAGATAAAGATTAATCCTCCTGCTCTGAAGGGCTGTAAAAACTTCTAGAGAGCAATAAAGCAGTTAGGAGCAGTAAATTCAGAGCGTGCACAGTGGGACGAAATTCTGTTCTGATTATCAAGAATAAATAGTCTTACTTTACCTCCTTGTGTCTCAGCTCGACTGAGACACAAGGATGTGTTGTGTTGGATAAGAAATTACTTTAGTTTTTTAAATGCACGGTGACAGAAAATATGTATATAATTTTTTAATCTCACAGAAAATATGTATAGAATTTTTTAATCTCAGTTGGACAGCAAGAAGAGGTTTGTTACTCTTAATAATAACATGATTATTAAATAATGAAATCCAGACTGTATGGCCTAAATGAAAGCTCTTCCTCTCTTGTTACAGAGAACAAGAAACAAAGCAAGTGCAGCATGACCACACGCAGCAACCCTCGGTCTTATATAGTGAAGGAGCTCCATGAAACACCTGACCGTCTTTAAAAAGTTCATGATTTTACATCTTGCTAACGATGAAGGCTCACTGTTAAATCCAGAATCAAGTTTAAAACCATTCTCTGCACATACAAGGTCTTTAATAATCATCATCTCACCCATCTTACAGAGCATGTAGTTTGTCTCATATTCCTCTCTCACTCCCAACTGGTCACAGCAGATGCCCGCCCCTCCCCCAGCCTGAATCTCCTAGAGGTTTCTTCCTATTAAATGGGAGTTTTTTTTCCCCCACTGTCGCCAAAGTGCTTGGTCATAGGGATTCATCTGATTGTTTTGAGTTTTTCCTGTATTATCATAGGGTCTTCCCCTTATAATATAAAGCACCTCCTGTTGAACTGAATTGAAGTGGCTGGGTACCAGCACCTAACACCCACTGCAGCCCTAATATTTTCAACATTTCACCCACCGGAGCTGTGAGTAAGAATGTAAATGTCATCATGTCTCCAGAGCAAAGTCTGCGTGATGTTGAATTTCAGGCATGTGAGAACAGTTTAGCTTATTAAGTCTGTCATGTGTCCTGCCTCCTGGCAACTTCCTCAAGTGTTCCAGTAGTGAGAACGTGTCTGCAGTGGATTATCTCCTGTAGTAAGAACGTAACAAGGACGCCGTCCTGACCAATTCTCCTCATATTGCCCAAAGTTCACAAATGAGAGCATAATGTAAGGTTAGCTCACAGCATCACCATCACTATAGCATCCTTTTACGTTTTCTATCAGTTCCTGTTTAACACTGTTTATCGTCTGTCTGTACACTGGATTACTGCCGACTTCCTACACTGGCTCTGCACTCATTACAAACAAAAGAACAGATTTAGTGCAAACTGGGTTTTAGAGTTTGTTTTTTGTTTTTTTAAATAAAGTACTGTCGTATATACAAAGAAAGCGCAGTGACAAGATTATATGTAAGAGGCTGGAACTCAAAACTGCTCCCAATGATTTTCATCTAGGATGGCAGGATAAAAAAACAAAACAAAACGTCAGTCACATGCTCACCCTTAAATCAAAAGCCCACATGTTACATGGACCCGACAGAAAACCAATCACTAACTAATTTCTTGGTTGTGCATTGGTGGTTCTGCTAACACAGGAGGAAACAAAGTTACCAAACGGACCAATCACAAGTGTTGCAGACTGAGCCGATGTTAGGCGGAGTTACATTTCTTCGGGTGAACGTCAAGCTGTAGCATAGGTTTCAGATGGGTTACAAAGTAACTGCGGTCAACATTTAACACAGTGCAGTGGTGTTAGATCTACACTGTAACTGGCTAGCTGTTAAGGAGCTACGCACACTCAGTGGTGCTGTATCAGTCACCATGTTATCGAGTGGGTTTCATTTAAGACCTTCATGATGTGCTGCAGCATGAAGTCAGATCTCTGCTGCACAGGGGACGGGGGGGAAAAGGCAAATTCTCAACTGACCTGTTCGTTAATGTGCACCTGTGCTCGTAACTGAACATCTTTATGAAGCGCTGCATATTTAAGCTAACTGCCACACTGCATTCAGTGTGATGGGAATGAATCTGTGTGAGCGCGGTGTGCTCACCTGTTGGTGGACAGCGTAGAGCTGAAAAACTCTGGAGTCTGTGCGACGTGGTTGTTGTTGTTGGCGATGCCTATCGACTGGCTGCTGGGGGAGGCCGAGGGTGGAGTCTGCATGCCGATCTCCTTCAGGCGCTGGTCCTGGAAGGAGAACACACAGTCTGGAGTGAGAAAAACGGCACAATGTGATCAGGAAGGCAACATTTAAACAGCTATTTCCCACTGAAATGAACAACAGCCTCGTTTCCAGCAAGCGCCGATGCGGGGGAAGTGACACACTGTGTGCACTTGAAGAAAAGTACATATTTCCACAGAGGAAAGTACCACCCTGAACCTCAGCAGTTCTATAGCTTTGTGTTGTTTTTGATTCAGGCATCTAATCTCACAAATGAACGATGTGATGCAAGGATGCGCAAGAGAAAACACACAGGAGAAAGTATGTTTCAGTGATCTACAGAGTCACTTCTTGGCTTTAAAAGCCAGGCCAAATGAGTTTCCAGCCTCAGATTATTGTGCAGTTTTGCCTGCCAAGGTTGCTGTGTTGTTTTTGATTCAGCGCACACAACAATACAATGACAGGCTATTAGTGTAAAGTACTTTAAAACTAATTGTTTCCAGCAAATTCTCTTTTGTTGCGATGCTAAAAAGTCCAGCAGCGCTTGACCCCGAGACTCAGGTGCTGCTGAAACGCTGAATGCGGATCTCTCCGGTGACAGAAACACCGACATCAGCAGAGTCCAGCCGAACTGGAGAAAACAATAACAGCTTTAGAATTTTCTGCCTTTTCCGCTGATTCAGGAAGACGCATTCAAACGCATGTGAAGCCTGAGCTGCACATGCCTTTACATTTAGCCTAAACAGGAGTAAAACAGCCTGTCATAGGTTAGGAAACATCTGGATAAAGCAGTTTAAAATCATTTATTAGCGATGAACTAATTTCTCCACAGGGATCGATGCACTTATGTCCAATCCAACTTTATTGATAGCGCACGTTAAAAAAAAGAAGAAGCAAGGAAACAACAGTTCTGACCAAAGTGCTTCCCAGTTAAAAGAAAGCAATAAAGAGACAAGAACAGAAACCTTTATTGTCATTGTACATGTAAATTGAAACTGTGGGTGCTCAACACCAACTGTGCAGGAATAAAATATAAATAATAGACAGCAGGCGCAAACAGGAGAAATATATACAAAATAAGAGAAAGGCACACGTTAGCGAACAAGTGGCAAAAAATAAAAGAGAAAAATCACATCTTGAAACAAGAAGGAAAAAACTAAACAGTAAAACTAGAAATAAAACAGACAATAAAAAGCACAATATAAATAATAATAAGTTAAAAAAGTGGCTTGAACCAACACTGCACATTACAACCTCTTGTAATGTGCAGTAGGACATGTAAAGGATTTTGGACTTTGAGCGGATTAATACGTAGAAGCTCGCGCTGCTGCGCCGGCCTCTTCATCGTTATTCTGACAGTGCAGCGAGGAACAAATGGGAACTGCTGTTATTGTTTGGGCTGAAGCCCCAGCTGGACAGTAGCTGAGTGTGAGTGCGTGAGTCCATATGGACACCAGAGAGCGCAGACAGCTGGACTAGAGTATTTGGATGACCCCCGCTAACCCCGGAGCTCGCTCGCGCTCTCTCTCGCTCTCTCTCTTTCCAGCTCCTCTTTTTTACTCTGTCATGCTCTCGCTCTCACTTTATCTCCCCTCTCCTTTCTAACTAAACCCAAAAGGTAATCAGTGGACCCTGGCAGAAACGGGGGGCAACCAAGGGCACAGAGTAAACAGCGTGCTAAAATCCAATCAAGCACGTGCACACCTAGGCGCGCTGGCAACACACAGCTGAGAGTAATCTGCCAGGATACACACACAAAGCTCACAGTGATCCCAGCAACACTGGAAGACACGTAGTGTATCTTCTCTGCCAGGATGTAAGCACGTTTAACATGCACGCACACACACTGAGTCGCTGTGTTGTAGCTTCACTGCTCCTACTCAATTACAGTCTGCTGTAAGGCAGGACTCCCAAGGCTGGAGCAAGAAATGTCAACACATTTTACACTTGACTTTTCTATTGCTCACCTCGCCACTGAGACTGCTGGCCTTTATCCTCGACTGGGAGTTCAGAACTCGCCAAAGTTACTCGACAATCTTTCAGCAGCAAAGCAACAACAACACAGCCGGTCTTCTGCCAGTAAAGCAAAGCGGAGCAGTATGGATTTTATTTCTCCTCCACACTTGTAAGTGCTTAAATGTTGCAGGAGATTTGCAGTGGAGTTTTTCCAGAGACAGGACTGCAGCTACGCTCGTCATGGAGGTGGTTTTTGTGATGCTATTATTCTTTATTTCCATATAGACAGGCTGGATTATAGGATGAGTTTAAAGAGCTTCAAGCACACACTTATATCGAGCACTCCGACTCCAGCAATAAAAAGCAACATCGAGACCTGATTTACATTTGCATCGCTCCCAACTACTGTGTCTAAATGGCCCGACTTTAATGTCGAGGACCATCACTGGTAACGACGGCCGCGATCAACAGGTGAAGCGGACGTCTTTAGTGGAGGAGGGTGTGGTGTCTGAGCCTGAGGGTCAGGAATGCTGCCAGAAGCATGCCTAAGAGATTGACAGCTTTTAACACATGAATTTTGTCTCCCTGTATCGAGCTTTCAACACAAAGTTCACGTCTAATGTCCAGAAGCATCCAAGAAAAACATTCAGTGAATTCATGTGCCATCATTTTTTGACATTTCTGGCAATACCAATATGAACATTAGGTTGAAGGATGGCTTGAAGCACAAGCACTGGGAGTTTAACATGGTCCTGACTTTGAAAGAGGGGCAAAGCTAAAATCAGGTGTGGTTATTTGAGCATGTGTAGACGTAATCAGTCAGCTCGTCTCCTCTTGGCCTCTTGAGGTCAAAGAGAAAAGATGAACTCCAACAATCTGCTGTTTAAAGCCTTGGTTTGCCAGGTGCAGCCAATCAGGAGAAATACCGCTTAAAAGGAGAGCAGGAGGTCAACTCACTTGTTTCATGACAACACTATCTGACGACATTATCTGCTGTATATCTGGAGATTCTATCAGAATAAGATATAATATAATTAACAATATAACAATATTAATATATATTGCGCTGATTTCATTCATCGAAGGCTGGTGAATGACCGAAGCATTACTGAATATGTGGGAAGAAATGGCTCTGTGTCTCTGGCGGGAGCTGCACGAAATTGAATAAATTGAATCAAGTGATGCCACTTGAAAAGTCTCTTGAAAGAGGAGGCAGCAGTAACTACTTGACCTGCTGCTGCTGGCCTCTCTGCTACTGCACCTTGGAGTCTGCCCCGCTTTGATCCAGAAACAATTTGGCCAAAAAGAATAAAATTTGTTACCTTGAGCGCCTGCAATCTGGCCTGTTCCTCCTCCAAAGCCTGCTGCTTCTCCTTCTCATCCATGCGGCTGAAGGACATGCCGGTGGAGGAGAGAGACGAGACGGCGTTCGACAGGGTAGATGCTCTGCAAACATAAGAAATGGGAGGAAACAGAGGTGCTGTTCAATTTTTTCTTTTTGAGGGAGTAATTTTGAGGAGGAACAGTGAAATGTTATATGTTGGAAATGAAAATGTTTTGAAAAGGGGCTCAAACTGGTGAGAAAAGCTGATGCGGCTGACCGATTATAACGTGTCTACCTGGTGTCTGCGTTCAGCTCCTTGGTCTTCTTGCCCTCCAGAGAGGCAAGATGCTGCTCCAAAGCCTCCAGCAGGCTGCTGGGAGCCTGAAAGAGTCGAGTATGAGGGGAGAAAAGGAGGAAATTCAGTCATCTTCTCAAACAAAACCCCCACCTACACATACAGTAACAGACACAAATAGCACCCACAGTTAGTTGGTCTCACAGGAAGGTAACAGAGTACATCAGGCTCCAGGAATAGCCAAGGCAACATGCAGGAAAACACTCACACTGTTAGCGGGAGACTCAAAGGAGAGACACAACAAAGGAGGAGGTTGAAAAGGAGTGAGGAAGAAGTTGAAGAGGAGAGGCTGCGCCTTCTTCTCGCGACTTCACATGAGCACAGGGCGATCATTTTGACGCCGGGCCTTCCCTTTGCTACGTTTGCCTCTTTGTCTTACTCATCTTGCAGTGCCCTCACACCGCGAGATCCTGTCAAACTTGGGCGAGTGACTTCTGACTTGTCAGTGTACCTCTGCTATAGCTTTACTAAATCTCTCTGCATTTATTGCAACTGCAGACAGAGATCATCTCTTATCCTTTTTCAGGAAAATCAAGCAAGGCCAGGAGAGTTTAAAGAGCCTTTTGTTGTACGATGACATCAGGCAGCAGCGCTAAATTTGAGCTCTTGTGTACCAGTTAGCGAGCGGGTTACTTGGGGACTGTTGCTATGCTACTACAGATAAAACAGTTCAGCTGCAGCTTCGAGTTCAGCTCCAATTGTTTGACACTGCACGACAGGATGTCTTCTGCACTCGTTAGGTGCCTCATTAATGCCGAGAAAGGCCACAGCAAAACAGCAAGGCGACAGCGAGCCAGGCAGCCGCATAATCACTCGTTTTTTAATAACTATGGAGGACCACGAGTGCCAAAATTAGAAATAATTACATTATATTAAAAAGGACATAAACATTAAACAAAATGCAAGTCCAACAGCTAAACGACATAAAGAAGATACATTTCTGGAAAAAGAAAGTATCTCTATTGAAATAAATAAATATATATCACATCAAAGTAAACTGGGAAGAAAATACAAACAGAATTGCATAAAAATCCATCCATTCATTCACAGCCGCTAATCCTTTTCAGGGGCGCTGGAGCCTATCCCAGCTGTCTTGGGGCGAGAGGCGGGGTACACCCTGGACAGGTCGCCAGTCTGTCGCAGGGCTAACACACATAGACAGACAACCATTCACACTCACAGTCACTCCCACATTCACACCTATGGACAATTTAGAGTTTCCAATGAACCTGTCCCCACTAAGTGCATGTCTGTGGACTGTGGGAGGAAGCCGGAGTACA
>VURO01006374.1:8381-21295 GCA_015108175.1 Pelvicachromis taeniatus
TTACAAAAGTAACTGAAGTCTGATGTCTAAAACCCACAGATATTCACCAAATGTTGTCACCTAACTCAAAGTACAATACTTGAATCACACAGTAAATGTGAAGTTAGCAGCCTAATAGCCTAGCTTAGCTTCTATAGACATCAGTAGAACAACTAGCCTGACTATATCAATACAAAAGTGCAAAAATGACCCTTAATAACCTTCCCATAATGCATTCAATAAAAGTACACAGTCTAGAAATAACAAAACGTTTACCATAATAATTAAAACAGAAAATTGCTCGAGTACATAATATTTAAAGAGCAATTATTTTGCATATTTTATGCTGGACGTCGTTATCATTGCTGCAGCAGGGACACAGTTTATTCAGATCAAACATGATGTTTGATGGTCAACTGACGGGGTCTGCTGACATTTATGTAGTGTTTCTAATCATTCTAAAATACACTGTAACAGTAGTTAGTTTTCATGGAAACATGACGTCCATTCATGTTACATGATCACAACCTACCTGTGCTATTCTCCGACTTGCACCCCTGCACAGTTATCTTTACTTTCCGAGGCTATCGCTAAATATTCAGCATTTCTGGAAAGGAAAGAAAGAAAATCAGTTTCAGCAATCATCAGCATTTTTTTTTTTCTTTTATCACAGTGACGTGGGTTAAAAAAAATGCAAAAATAAAAAGATACAGGTTTGATTTTGTTTTTCACTTACAGGAGGGAGGTTTTGGTTTTGACTAGGGAAGAGGATGACAGGATGAAAACACGACATGGCGACAGAGGGAACAGGACAAAGACACACACGTGAACGCACACAAACACGATGGAGACGGCGACAGTCAGTAAAGGAAACAATGATATAGCAGGCAAAGGCAAAAGTTAAATTATAGGTGTGATTATAGCAGGACAATATAGAATGGCATGACTCATGGGGAAATACACACTTTTCACAACTTCCCACTCACACCTAATTTGTTTTTGAGGAAAGTACCGGTCATGCCAAACACTATAAGCCTAATAAACAAGTATGAATGAGAAGGAAACTGCAACTGCTTTCACATATGTCATATAATTTTGGCATATAAATTTGTCTGCCAACCCATATCCCTCTTCTGTAATTCTTCTCCATTTGCACACGGAGGAAAGTTAACCTCTTAACCAACATTTCATCACTTAGGATGAGCATTTAGGGTTGAGTTTGGGTTGGGTTATCATCCAGCTTTTTTTCACCTGTTTGGATTCAGGAGACAGACACACTCTTAACTTCAAAGAAAGCTCTCATTTTTGATAAAGCTTATAGTTATGGCTGGATCAGGTGACCCTGAACAATCCATTAGTTATGCTGCTACAAGTTCATGCTGCTGGGACACAACCTTTGTCTGCTCCCTCCCATACTTTGTGTCTGTTCATGTTCGCTCTCTGCTTTCCTTTCCTCTCTTCTTTTTACCCTCATCTCAACCATTCAGAGCAGTTTGCTGCTCTTCTATAGCTTGGTTTGACCGGAAGGTTCTTCTTGTTAAAAGGTAGTTCTTAGTCATAGTGGATCCTCTGATTTTTATGGGTTCTCTCTATAATGATGCAAATGCAATAAAATAACATAATCTGTGGATTTGTTGGTGTTTTCCTTCAGTAGGGATTTCTAAGTTTGTAGTTGAGGTTTTTTGTAATTATAGCAGAACTTTTATGGTTGTACTTATTATCTCTAGGTTCTGTTTAATCTCTAGATTCTATTTTTAGTGTTTTAGTTCTCGCTACTTTTGAAATCTGGTCTTTTTCAATGTTTAGAATACCCCATATTTGATTCCTTGTATTTTGGTTTGGTCTCGTCTCTCTGATGTCTTCTTGAATTTTGTTGTCAAGTGTTTCTCTTTTCCGTGGTTTCCGCATTTGGTCACATCCTTTTTTATTTTGCTGCTTTTCGGTCTCTTGTACATTATCATTAGTATTATTTCCTTTCTTATTGTCCTAATTCGTTTCAGCTGTGCCCCGTTAACCTGGTGTTTCCACTTTCCCTGATTGCCTCCTGTGTCCATTTAATGTGTCAGTTTCCGTCTGTTTTTTGTTCTGTTACACTCTAACCCTGCTGCCCTCTTTAGCTTTATCTTATTTTTCTGCTTCTTTAATTTTCTGCATTGCCTCAATAATATTTTGGGGTTATTTTTTTCTGTTTAAGTAGTCCAGCTCTGAAAGCTGTATTTGGGTCAGCCTGAAATCCCTGACATTTAAAACATCTTGTGATGACTTTTGGTGTGAACTGCAATTATTTCAATTAACTTTTTGCCTTCTTGGAACACCCAAAATGATTTTACACAACCTGCAGACACAAAATAAAGGAAGCACCAAGCTTATACTCACTGAATGTTAGCTTCCTCCAGCTTGGCCTCTCAAAAATTAAACTGGAGACCTAAAATTTGCTTTCATTTGCACCTCTGAGTGAGTTTACAATGCTGGTGTGACTGGGCCTTAACGCAAATTTGTCTTTCATCAATATCTGCAAATATGCATGCCAATAAGTGCCAGAAAATAAGGAGTTTCAGATATACTTGTCTCTTTTCAACTGTAAAATGACTTAATTACTACACATCTTGGTCCACAATAGCCAAAACCTTTTCTTTTTATTTTGAGTTACAAACTAATATTGGCCAACATATCTGCATCCAGTTCATAACTGAATCAGAAACACACATACTATCAGTCTTTAACATATAAGCATAAAAATCTTGTATATCTTTTCAAGTTGAATCTTGAAATGAAAAGACTGAAGTGCAGATGCAAGATTCTGACATGCATTAAGCCGCCATGCATTCAGGTGTAAGAGAAAAATACTTACGCGGCTTCTCGTAACGCTTCTTCCCCAGCTGCTGCTATCTTTCTGTAACAGTATATCATCTCTATGAGGAGCCAGAGCTGCAGGCCGATGATGGACACGTACATCATGACCTCTGACACGATGGAAGCTGTACCTCTGGTGGCTGCATACAGGAAACGAGGAAAGACGAGACAAACAAATCAAACGTGACCTGACGGGGACCACTCTTTGGTCATTTGTTTATGCAAAACTCTCTTAAGGTCACACCACAGAGCCTGAATATTTGCAAAAATTTGCCCTCATTCTATTAATTCATAATTCATTCCAAAGTTACAGTTAAGAGACAGTTTTCCAGACATATTTAAAGCCTAGTCCTCGACTAAAAGGAAAATTAAATTAAGATCGCCACAAAGTCCAAGACTAGACTTGATTAGTGTCTGGGAGACTGAACCAAAGAGTGCACTGTTATATATGCTGACTGTTACGTTGCCAGTATGCATTTATCAGGAAACATTAAATAATTCATCTAAGCTTCTGAACTATCAGAGTATCAGTATCCATGATTAGACATGTTTTCTTCCAACTATTGAAAACTGTAGAGAGTAAATGTCAGCCACTGATGAAATAGAAGTGAAACAAAATGAATGTTGCTTCCACTTTAATCATTACAGAGACTAGGAGGCTTCTTTATTGACTGTGCCAGAATCTTCGACCTCTGGAAATGGAGGCAGGCTGCATTCTCATAATATTAAACCTCGGTTGTTGTTCAGGGACCTCCAGGTTAATAGGGATGCACACTGCACTCACGGTGAGACTTAAAAGAGTGACGGTCTGTATTGTGTGAGTGGGAATCAGTTTGTGAAATCCTTCTGCAATGACAGACTCTGCTTAAGTCATTAAGGCCTGAAAATGCTCAGCCACCTCCACTATTGATCACCAATTTGCACGTAAAAATGATAAATGCATTCAAAAAACATTAAAAACTCAAAATCTGACTGCTTAAACCACACTTTTCAACCTTTTTCTAATATGCATAATATATTTGAACATTTATCAATACATTTTCTTTTTGCTTGTTTAACTGTCCCCAGAGATGTCCTTAAGCCTAGTTGCTCAAATACTAACGAGTTGTGTGAAGTCGTACCTTTCCCCACCACATTGAGGTGCACCACTTTGCTGACAACGTCGTTGTACTCGTAGTTATCGTAGGAGAGGATGCGGTTGAAAAAGCACCGGTAAGTGCCCGAGTCATTGAAGGTGACATTTAATAGGTATATGGAGGCATCTTGAATGTCTCTGCTCCTTTTGCTTCCGTTCCAGTCGACACGATCCACAAACTGGTCACTCTCAATGGTGGGGCCATCCTCATTGTAGGTGTACATCTGGATGTCACAGAGATAATTTAAGGTTATGTTCATTACCGGTTATTCTCATGCGACACCTTTGCACGAGTGACAGTTAAAATTAATGTTTTAACTATTTTTACTTCCTCCCTTAAAGAGAACTTCCTTCTGATAGGCTGTCCCTCTCAAACAGAAGATCGGAACAGTAGTGGGTGGAGCTTCTGATATACGTTCTCTATGACATCATACAGCGCCAAGGGTAGAAGAAACTGCTAGTAACAGAGAATTTGGCTCGCAGGCGTTACTTGTAAAGACACTGAAACTTTGGCGGTGTCTAATACCGTATATCTTCTATTAGTGGCCTGTCTCTTATTGACGCCAGTCTCCAATAGTAGCCGGGCGACCTTTGACCCGGAAGTCCCTCCGCGCCGCGTCTCAACACTTGGCCAGCTGTTTCCAATCAGCCGTCATCTACGACCAGCTACCATCAAAGTGGGATTATTACACTGAACTGAAACTGTCGGCTAGTGAACCTGCTAACTGTGATTTTCTGGTCTTTTACATCCTCTCCTGGAGAGTCGGGCGGAGTGAAGTTTCGGGGAGCACCACTCGTGCACTGGACTACCACAGACAAGAAGACACTTGGGAGCACAGGAGGAGCACAATTGGGAACTGCATTATTTGTGAACTGTTAGAATACGTTTTGGAGCACTGTAAGTAAACGAACTGTCTTTTCACCTCAATCTAAAAACCGCGCCTGGGTCCTCTTTCCCTCTCACTTCCATGACAATTCTGTTTGAGAAAGGAATAAGAGCCAGTCTCCAACAACCGGTCTCTTTTAAACCCCGGGCCGGCCGAATAATTTTTTGAATAAACGCCGGGGCTACTATTGGAAGATATATGGTATGAACATCGACCATTGAGCTATTCTGTTATTTAGTCTATGTTTCAAATTGCATGGAAGCAACAATGCAATAAAATATGCCCAGGTTCATGAATAAATAATCTGCTCCATTATTCAGATGTATTTCCAGTTCATTGGTTCAGTAAACACACTGACAGCTCCAAATGATATAATGTGAGAGGAAAATAAAATCTCGTCACCATATTGTAGATGGCTGCGTTGAAATTTCAGCCTCTGATTTAAAATTGTCTACACCCTCAGTCACTCCACATGAAACACACTTTCCCCTGAAAATGTCCAGGCATATTTTTTTCAACAAAAAAGTAACTTAATTTGGAGTAAACAACCATTCAGACACTACTCTACTGAAATACATCCACAGCTACATTAACACAGCATGCACTGCAGAATCAAACAGAGAATCCAGCACAAGGTCAGCAGAGCTCTTTATCCTCTCTGATGCTTTAATGACCTCGGTGGGGTAAAATGTTCCGATTGATTCCCATGATGAAGCTCATGATGGTCTCAGCACTGGGTGCTATTATGTGACTGAGGACTGTACTGTAGGTGTCTGCGTGTGAGTAAGTGAGCGCGACAGGAAGGAGGAGAGCTTTGGTGTGCACTATATATAAGTGCATATATAAATAGCTCAATTCCTGAGAGAAGTAGCCCACAAGTTTGATTTTATGGATGCTTGCATGACTAAGACTTCCTGCTCCAAACCTCCCATAAAGTCAGCAGTGCTGCATGTTGTGTACAAAGCAGATTTTAAGGTCCAGCAGAGGTAGCAGGTTTGCTGTCCTATGACAATCTGGGGATGGCCTGTCTGCCTGCAGAGAGCTCTCTGTCTGTGGGCCACTCTTGCTGATGCTGTTGTTGGTCTGTCAGCCGCAGAGATGAGCAAAGTTACAACACACAAAGAGCAGAAGTGCAACAGAGTGTTGAAAACAGTGAAACGTGTCCACTGCAGACACTTTCTGTCGTTTTTTTATGCTGTTCTTTTGGTGAACTCCGTTCTCGCTCCCTTCTCTGTGCCAGTGTTGTGCCAAAAAGTGATTTACCAAAAAATGATTGCCTGTATTTAAACAGTTGTAAATGACTTGTTTGCCTATAATCTGTCAAACGTATCTCTCATGAGCGATATCAAGTAATTTTGAGCATTACAGAACATTGTTATCACAAGGTTGAAGCTCCAACCAGTTTTTGGCAAAATGACTTTTATTGATCTTTTATTTGTCTCGGTAGAAAGTGTCATGGACATAAATGTCTTTTTCAAGATATATGTGGCCAAGAGGGCAGCAGAAATTGCAACAAACATAAATAGCATCCTTTGTTCTATAGAGATTTATCTAGATTGGCCAAAAAAGGAGTGGCTTGATTATAAGGCGATTAGGTGATTTCAAAGCAGGTCATTTCTTCATTTTATATTTAACCCTTTCATAAATCCACATAATTTGCCAACACAAGCAGATATTATACACACATAGCACACAGAAACATGAGAAATCCCTTTTTGGTGCAACACCGGCCCACTTGTTAACACTTATCTCATCCACTTCAGAGATGCACAGTCTTGGAAGACTAAAATTGGTTTTAATCGCTGTCATCCAAACTGCAGTAAAGAACTGAGAGCTCTTTTCCTGAAGGGTATTGCTTCTCTTTCAAATGTTTACGTTTATGTAAGTGATTCCTGATTGGTTTGGAAAGATATTTTATTTGGACTCCATCAAGATAATAATGCAAACTCTTGTGAATTTCAAGCTCTGAAAATATATTAAGCTGTATTTATTTTATGTACATTTTGAGCAACTAAGGCAGCAGGTTACTTGTTCCTTCTTCGAATAAAGGTTTATTTAAAAAAGATGGGGGGGCAGATCTGTGTGGCCATAAATCCCATTCGATGGAAACACTCACCAGAAAAAAGTCAGCCTCCCCTTTTGGCCTGAAGTACCATTCGACGCTGGCTTCACCTCTCACCTCACTCCTTCTTTTGCAGGAGATGCAGCCCAGTTTGAAACCCTTGCCTGCTACGGCTTCAGTGTCGGAGTCCACCTCTGCACAGGCCCCGTGACACTGGTACACTGTTTACAAGAAAAGAAGAGGAGTCAGCAGCCTGAGTTAACACGGTGTCACAGCAAAACACTGCAAGGAATCACGTTCACTCACCAAACAGCGTGCAGAGGAAGGAGAAGAGCAGAAAGCGTAGTAGTGCCATGATTCCAGGTGTTTTATCGAAGGAGGGGCCTCAAAAAGTACAAGCCTGAGATGGTTCTTGGAGCTTTCACGGACCCTAGTGACACTAACACTGAGCACCTCCGAGCTTGCAATAGCGGGATGAGTATTTGCAAATTTTTTCTTGAATATTTGAGGAAGCTTATGTGTATTTTCTAGCAGCTAAACATGCACTGTAAAGTGCAAACCGTTTACGCGTGAATGTAATGTCCTGTGGAACCACTCGGGTCTTTGGCTCAAGCCAGCAACAGTTTCCCGTTGGTTGCAGAATTTATTGCAACAAATTATTGCTCCTTTTGAGACAGCTTCCCCAATTTACACGTCCGCTGGCCTCCCGCACTCACCTATTCTGCTATCAATGATTAAATAGCTTATGAAACGATTTCGATATCTGTTGACTCACAGTGCTCCCCAGATCCGCACCCTGAGGTTATGATTCGTTTTTTTTTTCCTGAGGTCCTTTTAATGTGAGATGCACAGAGCAATCAGTAGACCTGCCTGGGGCCCCATGCTCCGCTCTAAATGTTGGAAAATTACAAACAGCACAGACTTTTACGAGGTTATAATGAATATGTGTTCAAGAGTGCAACATGCCAGCTACTGAATAAACGTCAACAATACATTTACATTCCAGTGCATTTATAATCAATTTGCATGCTCTACGGCAGAGAACAAATGGCTACCTCTTACAGGCTACACGCTACCAGTAATTAATAGAGACCAGTCTAATGGTCTAATGGTAATTATCCTTAATCGGATCAATGAAATCAGAGCCACTGTCCTGATCGGGCCTCCTCAAGCAGAGTCGTCTCTCCTGGAAAAAAATATAGAAAAATACTGTCCTCTCCTGCGATGGCAGCTATATAATTTCTTGTATAATTTCAGCTATCTAATGACCCCGTGCTCGGAGAAGAGATGTATCGTCCGTGCGGGCATTGCAGGCCAAACTGCGTGAGCGCACACGCAGACATATAAGCCAGACACGCAATTAAAAAAAAAAAAAAAAAACACCCTCAAATAAATCCCTCCAGTGCTCAGCTAACGGTGTTTTCTCCTGCGCCACAGCGGCACCTCTGTCGCTCAGTTGAGAGGCTGATGCTGCAGATGCACTGCGGTAAAAACAGCCATGCGTGTGTGACACAGGGCAGATGCTGCTTGTAACAGCTGTTTGAGCCCCTTCTGCACGGGTTTTTCAACTGATGACCATTTAACCCTGCCTCAGATCTGCTGCAGGGGGTCCCGATGTGCGTTGGAAGCAAATTAAATGGAAAATGATATATAAGAAAACGAGAACAAGGCGAGCTGGCCCTTTAATTTAACTCTTTGTTGATTCACACAAGGTATCAGAGAGCTTGGACCGCTTGTTTTATAGGGGGCGCTATGGGAATGTAACTAAAAACAAATCCAGTTAAAATTACAGTAGGCTTTCCGTGTTATTATTTCTAATGTATTTCCCAGTATTTATTAAATATGCATTGGTTTTTATCATTTTATATTTATGGAAACTTATAATAAACAGTTTGATTTATGGCAGAACTTTTTTGGGGGGAGACTTTATTTTTTGATTTTTTTTAAAAAAACAGATTAAACTTAATTGAGGAAATAAATTCATGACATTTTGGTGGGAGGAATAAAAAAAAAATACACATATTTGGCGGTTTTATTTATTTTGACAGCACTGTGAGCCGCTTTACAGCATCCGCCATTTTCCTTTTGGGCATGAAGCCACCAGTAACTGAGAATTTTTATCAAATACCTTCCTGATAGTGTCCCGTTTAACCACCACAACCACCACACATGCAGCTTTCTGTTGTGGTTTCTGGTTCTGCTTTCTGATGCTGCCACTTTTCTTCCAGCATCTATTTAACGTTTGTAAACGGATGCTTTAGCAAAATGCTAGCTTTTGGGCAGAATAAGCTTCTCCGTGAGGACTAACTAAAGGGCATGAACGTCGTTTAATTTCAGTGCAGACCCATTATCGATGAGATATGAGAAAATTAAATTACACATTGACCGTTTTGTTTAGAAGCGGTTGTTTTATTCGTGTTGCACTGTCAGCTACGTGAGTATCCCTAGAGCACCCCCTGCTGGGCCTCCAGCTGAATTGCAGTACCTTTCTTGGGGATTGGGCTCTGTCAATACATATAACAGTGGATCTATCAATAACATTTTATTATTGTCCATGCAGCTATTATTCAGCGACAGGTTAATCAACAGGTTAAAGTGTGATGGCGTTTCGTGACAGTTCACACCAAACACCCATTCACGCCGTCTGTGAGGATGCTGCTTTGTCAACTGGCTAAAAGTAGCAGCTGCGCCTGCGGGCAAGCTGCCGTTAGCCTCGTTTTATTAGCGTGGTTTTTTGAGATGGCGGTTGGCATGTGGAGTTTATCGGCGGTAACGTTTTGCCGCAAATAGTCAGCGAGGCTCCATGTAAAACAACAAAACCTCGGGTCATCGAAGGTAAAGTCACTAAACTAACGTTTACTGGGCTAACTGTTGACTGGCTAATATAGCTAAAAGCTAGCTTAACGCAGAGAATATAAACAATGAACCATAAACTAAGGAGCGGATGTCTTCAGCCCTTCATCATGCGAGTGCCGTCTTTAAAAGTAGATGGTGATGGTAATCACCAGGTGGTAAATTATTTGGGATGAGCACAGGTGGTTATCAATAAATGATGACGAAAAAAAGCTCGATTTATCCCATATTTGGGAAACGCTTTCGTTACAGCACTTGAAATGAACATTAAAAATAACAACAACACTCGGATTATCTGGAAGATGGCTTTCTGCTAGACGGATGTATTGCATTATAGAGTGTGTTGGCATGTGGAAGGGAAGATTTTGTGTATCTGTCCTTGTGGCAGTGTATCTGAGAAGCAGCTCTGTTGACTGTTTAGTAAGTGTTGCAGAGGGTGGTCAAGATTATCTATGATGGATAACAGATTGTCAGTGGCCTCGTCTCGACCACAGGTCTTGCATAAGTGTGCAGCCAGTCACAGAGCCAGCCTGTCTTATCAGTTTATTCAGTCTGTTGGAGTCACCAGCTCCCCAGCAGACTTCGGCAAAGTGCACTGTGATGGCTAAAACTGGGTGATCTGCAACATTTTGCTGGATGCTTTGAAAGATCAACGTTCCTTTATGAAATAGAGCCTCTCAATACCCTTCTTGTATACAATCTGTGTTGGTTTCCCTGATTTGGATGCCTGAAGTACCCCTCTATTTCAACACCCTGTCCAGGATAGACCATGGCCATGTACCTGTCCTCTTCCTTCTAAAGTCAGTCACCGCATCTCTGATCTTATTCACACTCAGAAGCAGATGATTCCTCCTAGACTACTTCACCGGTGTGCCCAGGCTAGTCTCTAGTGTGAGGGAGCTAGTCAGTAGTTGTTAAGCCCTGATAGTGCTGAGTTCTTCAGCACAGGAACCAAACAGAATGTTTTCCATAACACCGATGTTAGCATCACTTTACCTGACATTTGAGGTAAAATTGGTCTACATGAAATCATTCGGAGTCAATTAAAGCTCAAACAGAGGATAATAGATTAATGTACTCTGCGGTGACTGTTATCAGCCTTATTTTATTTGATAGTGAACTACTTCTATTTTGTGGAAAACGGACAGTGTTATTGAATATTTTAATGACATAACAAAACATGTATTGGTCTATTAATTGTATAAGTATGGATTAGAAAGATAATAACTACATGTGTAGTAAAACACTAGAGAACAACTGACAACTTTTGTGCCTTTCCTCTAGGTTTCTCTGACCATGGATCCGACCTGCAGTGGGTCTGTGCCTCCGGCCGGTTTGACGGTCCAGGTGTGCTTCCCTGGTGCCAGAGCAGCTGTTTTGGATAATCTGAACCGGCAACGGGAGGAAGGCAGGCTGTGCGATCTCTCCATCCAGGTTCAAGGTCAAGTGTTCAGGGCCCACCGCTGTGTCCTCGCTGCATCCTCACCTTACTTTCATGACCAGGTAGGGCAGAGCATATTTATGCAGGGTTTAGGTTGTAGGGGTTTACTGTCTGATGTTGCACTCCAGTAATATAGCACTATTAGAATACCTAAACTCATGTGCGTGAGTGGGTGACAAGAGACGAAGGGAGAGACGCCACTTTACAGCCTCTATGAGCATATCACCCACTTGTTTTCTACTCCACATTTTGAGCTTCAGTATTAACGTTTTGGCTACTTGTTTAAAAGCTGCATTATTAACTGTAGGAGTATGATCCATTGAAAATGATACCTGCTAATTAATACATAGTAACAGAAGCTGATGGCTATGATAAAATACTTGAATTTCACTGATCAAAACTGAAGCACAAACTCCTTGGGTGGTCTGTACCTCACAGTAGCTCAGATAACTTCATCAAACAGCACAAACATGGCGGAAATGTCCACCTCAGTAACTCCAGTTAGTGGAAACCAAGCATTTGTCAAACAAAGCAGGTGTCTTAAGCCTCCCTCATAGTTTCTTTAGCTGTTGTAGAAAACCTGTTTATGTGTATATTTCAGTACAGATATCAGAGTGCGTCTTTGTTCCTGTCTCTTCACAGGTGTTACTGAAAAATGTTACAACTGTCTCCCTGCCCTCCGTCATGGACCCAGTTGCATTTGAGAGTGTCCTGAGTTCTGCGTACACTGGCCAGCTGAGCATCGTGCATGACGATATCGTCAACTATGTCACCGTGGCCAGTTTTCTCCAGATGTGGCACATCGTGGACAAATGCACTGAGATCCTGAAGAGGCCTCGGTCCTCAGCAGAGGCCGCCTCAGGCGAGGCTGCCGCCGCAGCTCACCCCGGCTCTGCATCTCGCCAGCAGTCTCCGAGCAGCACAGAGTGCCTGTATGCAGAAAGGGAGGGAAGGAGGAGGGAGAAGAAGCCAGATTCACTGCCTCCTTTGGCTACATGGAGACGCCCACAGCAGTTTTCAAGATGGGGACGCCCTCGACCCTCATCAGCCCAGCACTTGGCTGACTCACAGCTGGACAGCCTTCCTGGCTATGTGGAGACTGATTACACCAGCTGCGAGGAGACATGGGTGTCGTGCAATTCTAAGACGAGCCACTTTACTCATGACGGACCTGGACACAATGGCCGGCACCATGGGGGGTTCTCGGGTGCTGAGGCTTTAAAGCAGAAAGTCAGATTTCAACAGCGGGGGGCACCACAGACCTCTGAGCGACCACTCGATAAGAGTAGAGAGAGTGGGGATGGTGATGAGACGCAGGACAAGAGGAGGAGTGAGAGAAAAGAGATTGAGGCAGATGAAGGAGTAGGAGATGAGAGGGGGAAGAAGGAAGGCTTTGCACAAATGGGACACTGTGGTAAGATGGAAAAATATATGGGTCCTATATTCTAACTAAACAGTATTAAAGTATTCTTTTTAGACACTGTTATTAAGATTTTTACATTTCTTCAACAGCAATTTCTTTCCTAATATAAAGAAATGTACAGCTGTTGTGGGGATGGTTTGGATTGACATTCAACAGCAGTGACCTGACATTTACTGTAAATGTTACTAAAAGTAAATATATTTGTATATTATAAAATAAATACAAGGGTTTAAACATTTTATTTATTGGTTTCAATTTAGTACAATTCAGTTTTAATAGAG
>VURO01006374.1:21315-40705 GCA_015108175.1 Pelvicachromis taeniatus
TTAGTACAATTCAGATTTAAGTCAGCAGTAGACATGATTATAAATAATGTTGAATTTGACCCGATAGCTCGGTCATATATTCTTTCTGTTGGTGCATTTTCATAGTGAGTTTACTAAAATGTGCTTTTGTTCCTTTGTGTCTTCAGCAGACTTTCACGCAGTTTCTAATGAAAATGTCGAAGCTGGACATGCTGCAGGGAAGCAGAGCGCAGACGTGATGAAGCAAAGAGATTTGGCAGGAAGCAATCCAGCCACAGACCTGCCCAGTCTTCATGGCTGCCAAACGGGTGACGCAGTTCCGGACCCTTCTTGCCCGTCCTCGGCCAGGCTTCAGTGGCAAACAGGTGCCTGGTCTCAGCAGGAGCAGAGGCCTCAGGAAGGAGAGGGTGGCAGCTGCAGTAAAGATGAGGATGATGAAGAGGAAGAGGAGGATGTGGATTTTGAGTGTTTCGCAGAAGCGACCTATAGGAGAGACACTTACGATGAGATTGAAGATGGCACGGGACAGGTTTCCCAGCGGCCTTTAGTCCCCGTGTCTCCTGACTTTACCGTGGCGGGCGCAGAGGTGAATTGGCAGGGTGGCTCTTTGACCCCGACCTCCAGTCGCCATCTGTCCTCATCTTCTGCCACATTTCCACCACCCCCTTCACCACCAACCCCATCTTCATCATCCTCAGTGTCCCTCGCTGCTGCGCCCTACACGGGTAAAGTACACTTCTGCCACTGTGGGAAAGCCTACACCCTGAAGAGTATGCGTGACCGGCATGTGAAAATGCAGCACCTCAATTTACGGCCCTTTGGTTGTCCTGTTTGCACAAAGTCCTTCAAAATGAAGCACCATCTCACTAAGCACCTTAAAACCCACGGAGGGCTGCGGCCGTATGAATGCAGCCTCTGTGGGAAGAAAGTCATTTGGAGAGACAGCTTCCTGAGACATCAGGCTCGATGTGAGAGACTTGCTTCCAGCTCCTCAGCAAACAGCAACAGTGCAAGCGCAGCAGCGGCAGATATGGACGATGGCTATAGTTATGGATTTGATGAAGGGGAAGCCTTCCTCCCCACTGGAGGACAGGTGAAAGTTGAGGAAGTGGATTTTCATAAGGAGATAGAGGATGGGATGGGTGGGCTTTTGGGTAGTGTTTCTGGGATCGTTGCTGAGCTAAGAACCCAGACACAAAATTTGGACCCTGGCAGTCACGTTTTTAAAGAGGAGGCCAGCGAGAGCTTTGCTGGAAATTAAATGTTTATGTGGAAAACAGTGATTTAAAACTTACTATAAAGTTTGAAGAAGGATTTTGCTTAAATTGGCATGAAATGTCATCTGATCTTCACACAATCTGAGTAAACAATGAACACAAGCAGTTACACTTTTCATGCTTTCATTTGTGAAACATTGAGTAATCACTCACTGCTGGATGGAGAGAATAAGTGAACCTTTGTGCTAATGAGTTCCCAGAAAAGCTGCTTGGGGTCAGCTGTTCCAATTAAGGCAATGGGATTTGACTTGTGGGATGTAGAGGCACTTGTCCCCATAAACAAATGTGCTCAAAGTCTGATTACTGATGAAGCCTGTTCTTAAATTTATATACACAGCAAATGTAGAACTGATACTAGTCTTTCTCGAAAGGTCACAGAGACCACAAAATATCTACAAACAAAATACCGTATATCTTCCAATAGTAGCCCGGGCATTTATTCAAAAAATTACCCGCCCGGCCTGCGTTTAAAAGAGACAGGCGGTTGTTGGAGACCGGGTCTTATTCCCTTATCTGAATTGTCGCGGAAGTGAGAGGGAAAGAGGACCCGGGCATGGTTTTTAGACTGAGGTGAAAAGAGAGTGCGTTTACTTACAGTGCTCCAAAACGTATTCCAACAGTTCACAAATAATGCAATTCTCAATTGTGCTCCTCCTTTGCTCCCAAGTGTCTCCTTGTCTGTGGTAGCCCAGTGCACGAGTGGTGCTCCCCGAAACGTCTCTCCACCCGACTCTCCTCGAGAGGAAGTTAAAGACCAGAAAATCACAGTTAGCAGGTTCACTAATCGACAGTTCAGTGTAATAATCGCACTTCGACAATCGCTGCATCCAGCTTAAATGCCGCTGGTCGTAGATGACGGCTGATTGGAAACAGCTGGCCGAGTGATGAGACGTGGGAGGACCGACCACAGCGCGGAGGTTTTTTGTTTTTTTTTTAGCTACGTTCCAGTCACACTCCATACCAGTTGGTGGCGGTAATGCACCATTCAGTTGTTTGCCAATCGCTAATAAAATTTAAAAAGAAAAAGAAGACGACAGCGCGGAGGGACTTCCGGGTCGAAGGTCGTTCGGCTACTATTGGAGACCAGCGTCTATTTGTCGTGACATGGTTTCAAACTGGCTTTTATTAGAAACCGGCGTTTAAAAGAGACAGGCTACTAATGGAAGATAGACGGTATCTACACTTTCTAAAACATTCAAAAGACCAATAGAAAACCTTTGAATAAAGAATAGTGTTAATGGAAGAATTCTGCAAAGTAAATAAGTTTGCAAAAGACCAGTTGGATGCTCCACAAGAGTTCTGTAATAATTTTCTGTGCAGAGATGAGACTAAAATCAGTCTTTCTGACAAAATGGCACAATGTTGTATTTGTAGGAAGAAGGCAAAAACAAGAGCTCGTGGTAACTGAAGCATGGTGGAGGGAGCATCAGTTTTTGTGGCTGTTTTGCTACCTCATAACCTGGATGCTTTGCAGTCATTGAAAGAGTAATAAGTTTATAATTTTATTTAATTTTTAAAAATGTATTATTTTTTTTGTATCAGATTACATCCTGGAGCAGCAGTTCTAAATCTGATGCTTAGAAGAGTTTGGGGAAAATGCCGTAAGACAGGCTACATTATTGGCCTCATTGGTGTTAACGTTTGTACAACTAAATAAATCCAATAGTTTACTTACCAGTTTAGAATAAACACTGAGAGATTACTCAACGTGTTCAATAAAGACATGAAAAGGTGGTATTTTCCGAGTTTGATCAGATTATGAGTAATCAGTTAAAGTCTTGGTAATCCCAAAGGATTCGTCAACTTTCTGCTGTATGTACATAAACACATTAAAAGATGGAAATGTATAAGACAACAACTTTAAAAGTCACAAATCTTTGAGGGTTTCTTTGAGCCACTGCTTCAGTTTTGTCCTTTACATGAGCATTATTTTCAGGTCATGGTTATTTTGAAAAACATGAAACAAAATCTGATTTCAAGTGATCCTTTATTAATTTTGCAGTGTGTTACGTAGGCTCAGTTTTTGTTTGGTGATGCTTTAAACTCTACGAAGCAGTGTTGTGAATGTACTTCTCGCATTTTGCACATAAATTATTTGCCATTAACCTTTAATATAAAATGAACACAAAGATAAAAAAAAAAAAAAAACAGCTTTTTCCCATGCCATGCGGATGTCACTTATGTGAAGAAAAAAAAATCACAGTAATAAAAGTAGTTTTGTTTCTTGGATTTGGTGTTCTGTGATCAATCCAAAAATTATTATTTTAGAGCACTGAGGCTATTTAAAAAAAAAAAAATTTTGTTAAATGACTTCTCAAGAAAGAAACTTAAAATCAGTGGTAATGAGATTACAGTTATCTAGCAGTAGCTGACAAACATTAGCCAGTATGTTAGTGCCTGAGAGGCTGACACTAGGCTCCTGACTAGCTTGTTAGATTTTTATGAAGTTTAGCATCTTTTTCAGGTTGAAACAGGTTTCTTTGGGGTTCTAGTAGATAAGAACAATCCTCTTCCCTGTCGGACGAGCTCTACCAGTTACATTTAGGCTTGCAGGTGTGTGAACACTGACTGATTTATAATCTTCCCATTTTAGGCCAACACAGTGGATTTTAAATCAAGCTATTAAGATATGATTGAGGTGCAGAATATGAGTTTGAATTCAATAGTTTCACAAAAGCAATATATAACTGTTACTAGGCAGTCGACTGAAAAAAGTTATTCCAGTGACTGGAGTAGATTTTGTTATTTTCATCTGTTGTATTTGGGAACGACCGTATATCTTCTAATAGTGGCCTGTCTCTTATTGACGCCTGTTCCTAATAAACGCCGGTTTGAAAACATGTCACGACAAATAGATGCCGGTCTCCAATAGTAGCCGGGCGACCTTTGACCCAGGAGTCCCTCCGCACTGTCGTCGGTCCTCCTGCGTCTCATCACTCGGCCAGCTGTTTCCAATCGACCAGCGGCACTTAAGCTGGATGCCGCGACCGTCGAAGTGTGATTATTACACTGAACTGGACTGTCGACTAGCGAACCTGCTAACTGTGATTTTCTGGTCTTTAACTTCCTCTCGAGGAGAGTCGGGCGGAGAGAAGTTTCGGGGAGCGCCATTCGTGCACTGGGCTACCACGGACAAGGAGACACTTGGGAGCAAAGGAGGAGAACAATTGGGAACTGCATTATTTGTGAACTGCTGGAATACGTTTTGGAGCACTGTAAATAAACGTACTGTCTTTTCACCTCAGTCTAAAAACCGCGCCTCAGTCCTCTTTCCCTCTCACTTCCGCGACAATTCCATCTGAAAAGGAAATAAGAGCCGGTCTCCAATAACCGCCGGTCTCTTTTAAACGCCGGGCCGGCAAAATAATTTTTTGAATAAACTCCCGGGCTACTATTGGAAGATATACGGTATTTACTTTTGCTGTCAGTATGAGGTCCAAAGAGAGTTGATGTAAGTGAAGGAGGCTATAATTAGGCTTAAAAAAACAAAATAAATATCAGAGGGTGGCATTTTTTTAGGAGTGACCAGCCTGGTACATTCTTAAATGGAAAGAATGCAGTAAACGCCAATAAATCCACAACTAAAGTGGATTCTTCCAATTTCTCTCATTGGTTAAGGAAAACCACTTTGTAATGGAAATTTGACCAACATAAACAAATCTTCTTACATATTTTAAGAGTTAGAAATGTTTTTAGCTGAATAGCAGCTTATGTAACAGTATTTGAAAAGTACTGCATATGCAGCATTTTCCCACTGGTCAACATTAAGAGAATTTTAAGAGACATTCCACACTGCTGTGTGTTTTTGGAGGCCATAAAACCCTGAGGCTTGTGGATATTGTAGGCCATTCTAAAACAATGATCCATTGTTACTGAGTCTACAACAATCATGTTAGACATCCAAGAACACGTGTTGTTTTCAAACATTGTCGCTAGTTTGCAACATTCGAGAACGTGTTTTAAATCATGCTAAAGTAATTGTTGAACACTAGTGTTTTATTGTAGCTAACTGTAGAAAACTAATGAATGAATTATGCTTCAGTGGAAAATCTACAATGCAGTGCCGTAACCGGAAAAATCCTTTTAACTCTTCACTGTAACCTTCCATGGAGCCTGATGTGTACCACCTGAAAAATATATCTACACGTCGGGTTGATGCAGCCTGCCTCGTCTTCAATGGCACGGAAATGTTGTGGCGTTGGGTTAAAAAGAGTTTCTGATTACATCGTAAGATTGGACGCAAAAATCGAGCTTTAGGCTCATCTTAAAATCGAGTCGTTGATGGTTATTCTTATAACTGTCTTATAGTTTGTCAGCTCTTAGTCACCTGCTGAGTTGTGTGCATGAGAACAGATTTATAATATATATATATAGCGGAGATATTTATACATTCAAAATTCAGTGAACTGGTACTGCTATTGCATATAGTACGTGCCACACCTAGAACACATATAGAACACTCCCTTGCAGCACAATGATGGGGCACAAGAGGTCTCTGTAGCTCAACACTGCAGCACGCCATTGGTCAAAAACCACACTGTCTGTGATAAAACGATCTAGAGATGCCAATGAATGGGACTGCTGATTAATGTATTCTGGTGTTTTCAGAAGGGATGGTCTATAGAAATTTCAAGTTCAATGGCAAACACGAGGTCTTGGCCATCAAAGAAAGAAATAACACAACACACAAAACCCATTTTCGGCTTGCTGAGCCCTATAGCTTATAGAGAAATGTTACTGCAGTACAGCTTGTAAAAATCATTGTATAGAAATGTTTTCTCACAGTAGACACTAGTATGGCTTGATTAACTGTGAAGGTGAACTGGCTGAGTTCACCTTCACTGGCTGAGTGTACATTTTGCTCTTTATATGAGTGCTCAAATGTGACATGAATTATGGACCCCTGAGCCAATTTTTTGAATTACTCTGCTTTTAGGGGCAGTAGTAAGTTCTATCTCACCGTTATTTCTAATGATGAGAAACACTGTTTTTCCCACTTCTCAGTATTGACAAGGGAGTCTAACGAGGACGACTCATCCTTGTTTAGTGTTTAATTAAATGTAGGACAGAATGTCCAGCTTGATGTAGTTAAGATCTTGTTTTTTCACTCTGCAAAAGACTCTGATATTGGGATTATCGTCTGACGTAGATGAATGGCCTCGAGAGAATATTTCAGCAGCGTTTGGGAGCTTTTTATGGCATGGCTCATTGCTGAGTTACAACAGGGGCTAATCAGTTTACATTTGTTTCCTCTCTACCTCAGTTTTTGAGCTGCTAGGTCGAACTTTATGCTTTCTAAGCTTCAAGAAGACAACAAGGTTACATTTTGTAGTTTTTAAACCTGCAAAACAAGTTGACAATTAAAAAAATGACCCTTTATGGTAACATATTGAAAGTTTATGAAGTATGGTTATGTAGAAATGTAATTTGTTTATTTCTTTGACATTAGAATATATAAAATCTTAATAACACTAAGCGGTGCAGGAAGAAGAAAATCTAATAAGCCTGCTAATAGTTCTTCTAATAGTTTATCACAAGGTGTTTCACAATAGCAGAATGCTTCTATGCATACTTGCACATGTACCTGAACATTCACACACATATAACATATGCACATACAGAACACTGCATATTTCATACATTCATGTTCTCAAGGACAAAATAGAAACAAAATAGAAAGTAAGCGTGATAAATTTGAACTGAACAAATGAACAGCTTGATTTCTACAAAACATCATCGATTGTCATTATTATTAGGGACACGTTGTGTACATTATCTTTGTGTAGTGTGTCTCTGTGAACTATTCACTCACTCAGTGGTTGCTATCTTATCTAGATAGCAAAAAAGGAAGAAACACCAAACAATTTTCAGTCAGAGGAAGGAGGATATGCTCTTAGCACCAATGACAGTGTCAGTGCTAGCGATTGTTTTTGTTTTGTTTTGCACATTACATGCATTTTGGGAATGTTTAATGCATCGTACACTTTTTTTAAAAAAAATGTCGTTTGTTTACGTTAAAGTAATGATTCATTTATTATGTGTGATGTGAGTCACGATAACAGAATGCGGCAGCAAGCATGTCAGTGGTATTAAAACACACATAGTACACACAAAGGGCACGATTCATTGTGCTGAAATTTACATACTGCACATAAAAGTGTAGTGACGTAACTATCCATAACCTGCCTCTAATATAGCACACCTCCCCTCCATAAAATAGCAACTATAAAATATTTTATACTTTCTTTTTTGCATTACTTAAATATAAAAAAGTCATAAAGCTTTTGAAGTTCAGCTATTTTTATGGTCTTTTTAATATATAAGTTAAAAACTTCTATATACTGTCTACATACCATAGACTGTATATAGAAGAAGAACATAACCACCGTGACATCATCCTATGGTTACTATAGTCCTAATATGAGGTCCTATGCTGATCATTTGTTTCTGTTCCTAACTTGATGAGGAGTGAGAGTTGGGTCTGAATGAGAAACCCAGAAACAGCAGATACTCCCAAACACCAGCGACTTATCACTCATAAGGTAAACACGCCCTGATGTATCCTGTTTTATCCTCCTCCTAAACTCTAGCAGAGACCATAATTCACATACATTTGAAACTACTGACTGAGAAGAAGCTCATCAGGAAAGTTTTTAACTGCAAGTTCAAATAAACTGAAATAGAAAAACAGAGGTTTTAAGGACTTTTGGCTTGATTTTTAGGACTGGAAGTCTATCGTTTATATACAGTCTATGTATTCGACCAGTTGTGTCCACTTGTTTTCAGGAATTTTAAGCCTAGCATCTCGGTCCCCTTACCACAGATGTGAAAGTGTTATTACCTGGTTAATATTCAGCGGGAATGCTAGTGTGAGGGAATGCTAGTGATTTGAATCATATGTTTGGCGAACTGTATTCTTTTACTGCATTGCCTACAAAATCACAACAACTAAAACGCAGCAAAGACAAGAGAGCGATCTGATTTTAAAACATTTAATAACTCTTGAATTTGAAAAAAAAGTAAAGGTGTTTATTGCAAGTTAGGCTGTACATAACAAACAGGAAATTTACATTAAGAGGAAACGCAACACTTATCTAAGTTTCAGTTCCTATTTCCGTAGCACCACCGCACATTAGCCACATCTTTACAGTGCTTTTGACAATTCGGTTAAAGTGAACATGCAAACATCAAGTAGAAATGAGAGTGGCAGTGTCATTTATTACAAACAGAATAAAAAGATCGCAAATTATTTGTCAGAACACATGAATCCAACATCCTGTCCTACAGTACTGTGCTCCTCATGCCACCTTGCTGCTTCATCCTTAAACCTTTGAACCACTTGCAAGTTAACCATCAGCTACAAAACGTGTCAGCCATCCTCTGGAAAAACAACAAATCACCATAAAACTTAAATTACGACAGAACAGATAAAGAAAATCACTAAATGAGGCAAAACCTACAGGAAAGACAACAGAATACTTTTAGCACATTTCTCAGTTGTGAAGCAGTGCATTCAAAAGGGCATTTTTTTTTTTAATCTTGTTTTGATAGAGTTGGGTAGCATCATACCATACATGTTGATTAATTACACCGAGGCAAAGAAAACTAAAGCAGTGGTGTTAAAAACAATATTAGAGTCCACTACTCTATAGGTTTTCAGTTGCATTTTTACAAACGCGTGGCTTTGTGACATGCTCAAGCAGAAACGGGACCACCCTCTGTCACGATTTCACCTGTCAAAGTTTGTTTGGCTTGTTTGTCGTGTGAGCTGTGTGTTTCTAGGAAGCAGCGAGATCCATAAAGCATCAATCGTGTACAAAATGCAGACGACAGCAGACATAGAAGAAACAAACACCTGCCATGAACAAACCTCAGACAGCAGACACTAGCACCATCAGACAGTGATTTTTATGGTAGGAGACTTCACTAAAAGCATGACTGAACCTCTTATAAACAGCGAAATAATTTCTCACAAGTAGGATTAAAAATAAAAAGTGGATTTTTTTTTTTTTTTACTAATGTGTCTCTGTTTGAAGATAAAGGAGGATCGTGTTAGTAGGTTAACATCTCTTGAGGTTGTGAGTCTGCCGCAGGCGTATCTGTCTCTCCCTTTTCTTCTGGTCTCATTGGTGTCGGATCTGCGGTTTGGTCCTCAGTGGAGAGCTTAGAAGATGGTGCTCCAGCGTTTAGAGGGTGCACGGGACTTGCCTTCTCCCTGGTGAGAAGAAAAAGTGGACACGGGGAGGTTGAAAAAAACATTCGTTTTCTTACGCGAGCCACAGATAAGAGCAAACCGGGGAGATATCTGGTTAAAAGAGTGTTGAAAGTTCATGAACAAGGTGATTGTCAAAAAACGTTGCATTTTAGTGTAGCTGATCCACACTGAAAATAAAGCCTCAAAAATCGTTGAGGTAGATGGCATTGGATAAATTTGGGCTTACGTGTAAAAGTGAAAATGTGGCTCTAAAGCTTGTTAGTTTATTATGATGACTTATGATGACAGGCTGCAGTAAAAACATGATGATGAAATGACTGTATTTATGTCCTACTCACTGATCTCTGACGAGAACATCACTGTTGCCATTGAGCAAACACAGACAGGAAGCAGTGCTCGTGAAATCCAGGTTCACAGGCAGAAAGGGGAAATTCTGGGTAAAGCAAAGAGGCAAACGTTCTACGAGCTCACCAGGTTGAAGAGTCTGGACAGCGTGCTTTGGTCTCTGCGTCTTCTGACCGGTGACTTTGTGCTCTCGGCACGCGGTGACGTGGCCTAGAAAAAGATGCCTTATAAGCACAGGTGGAGAACTGGAACCAGCTCCAGAATCCAGCACTGCCTTGCCACTGCATGACCTTTAAGCAATTCATTTTACATCGATGGCCTTTTCCTCTTCATGAGATTAAAGATATTTTCCCCCAGACAATCAGAGATGTCAAACTACTTCAACAAAATGCCAAACACAAAACAACTGCTTAACATTTTGTTACAAAGGGCACAGTTTTTGCTGTTGCTGCACAAAAAACACATAACCACCAGTAATATGACTGCATACCTTCTTCTTAATGATCTCCATCCTCTTTAAATGCATTAGGATGGACTCCTTGGTATTTGGGTTTGTTCTCTCATTGTGTTTGGCTACGAGCTGAATTTCCTTCTTTGATATTTAAAGTGAATTGGTGTGCAACACAGCAAAGTGTAGGTATGTGGTTTCTCTGCAACAGCAAAGAAGGAGGTTGTCTTTGATCTGTTATTGTGAGTAGACATGAAAGGAGAGAAATATGAACGTGTGACTGGAGCAGATTTCACCTAACAGTAACCTTTAGGGGAAAGAAGATGGATGACGAGGATGAAGATGGGGTCCGTGAGGAGAGACACTGACACAAAGGCTGTAAATGGCTGATCAAATGACACACAAAGAGGTGTCCACAGTGGCTGAACAGATAGGAAGACACAAAGGAGGTGGCAGACCAAAACAGATGGATAGGTGAGTCATCCCTGGAGAAGTTGATGAAGGTGTTACAGAGAACTAGAGGTGTGACAGAGGAGAGGAAGAGGAGCAAGAGGTCCTAAGAAAAAAATGTTTACCGGCTGTGGTTCATAAATAGTTGAGCGATTTCAAAGTCATCCAGAAGCAGTGAGTCGCTCTGGATTGAAGCAAAGAAGGGAGGGAAATTGAAGTGTAATGAACTTATCAAAAAGCCAATAACCGTGTCAATAATTTTCAAGCAGTAAGTCAATGAATGAAATTGATTTTCTGTGGAAATTCATCCAAGCTGATCTGCTGTAACTGTGCCTTTCAGGCCTCGTGTGTAAATGCTGGTGAATAAGGACGTGAATGTGACTTGATTCACCACGCTCCAGTATCAAATGTATTTCTCTTCAAGGAGGAAAGCAGTGAAACACAAAGTAGGAAAGAGGCAGAATGAAAGTGAAGGTTAGGTAACAGGTGCACTGCAGACAAAGGACATGTTGCAAAGAAGAGGTTGACAGACAGATTTAAATGGGATGATTGCAGACGCACAGAGCGGCGCAGTCAGCAGTGGGGCTTTTGTACAGTTGGAGATAGATTGAGTGACGTACCAAACCCAAGACGTCTCTCCACTGGACATGAAAAAGAAACAGATAACGACATGGTGAGATGAGCTGCAGTAAGAATATGATGCCACCTGCATTTGACTCAGATTAGCTTTGAGGTAGCAGACAAGGCGATGTGTAAACTCTGATATTATCCCGTCCCTCCATGATCACCCCCGCTATGATCTGGCTTTGAAAAATGTTTTTTTAAGGTTCCTAAAAAAAACATGAACAAGCTGAAAAAGGATGCACATAGAAAAAAAAAAGAAAAGGTTTTGTTTCCTGTCCAGTCATCTCATGATCCCTGCTAATGTATTTATCAGAGTGGGAATATGCATTTTAAAGGATTACGTAACCCTTATAAAGAAATTTGCTTTGCAATAATAAGACAAATACAACAATACAGTTAGATCACTTTTTTCATATGCCCCCCACAGAGGATCCCTCATAATCTAGTGAACATCAGCATAAATAAGAGGCATTGCTATGATCATTTTTTTCCAGATATTCATTCAATAAACACATGAACTATAACCTTAATATTAGAAAATGGCACCATCATCAGGTCATGGTCTTGGTTTGCCCAGTTATAACCAATTATCTATTTGTCTCACTAAAATCAGCCTCAGCTTTAGTTTATGTTACCATGATAACACCAGGATAGCAACCATGGTGATGTGTGAAATTAGGTACACATTACATTTTAGCAGGCTTTCATTAACCCTTTAAAGCCCAAACCATGGAATGATTGCCAGAATTATTTATTTTTAAAATGTGTTTACGAACCCTTCTGATATATATTTTTAAAAAAATACATTAAGTATCATTTTTGTGCAATTTATTGCTGACAGATTTTTTTTTTTTATCTTAAAAAGAAAAACTGATAAGGAGGTTAGGGTTAAAAAACAATCTCAATGGTGATGCAGAGGTCTAAAAAGCTCCTGTATCTATTATGATCTTATTATCTGATATTTTATTATTTGTGGCTTATAGTGCTGTCTGTGATTATATGAGCTTTTTGCTTTGTAGAACATTTAGATTAACGCTGTGAACACAGGTGAACTCTGTTTCATCCATTTGTTTACGGGTGAAATACATAGACAGCACATTTAGATCCAAAGGACCCTAGATGGGCAATTCACGGCTCTCCAATGATTTCCATTACATGAAAAATGAATGAAGTGAATTACCACAATAAGACATGAGACGCAATTAGCAGAAATTGTGGCGGGAAAGTTGCAATCTTGACAGTATCAGTAAAGTAACTACTTTGACACATTTTAAGTCTAATATCCAAATGTCCATTTTAGGCTTCTGTAAATAAAGAACTTTGTGTGCTGCTTTTATAGTAGAATGTTTTTAAATCAGAAACAGATGAAAATTGATTTCAGTTTTACTTCTTTGAAGTTTTGTATCTCTCAGGCCCGAGTAGACCCTAACAGACTTACAGTAAGTATAATCCATAAAAAAGTGCAAAATTCTCAATGTAATATTCAACAGTAAAATCTGCTAATTTGGCTAATTTTAGCTTGTGGTTTTGTACCTCCATTTAAAAAAAAAAAAAAAGATAGTATGAACACGTTTTATGAAATAAACTTTTTTTTAAATTCAATATTACCCAAAATAAGTGTTTACAGAGTTCAAGAAGGTAGTTTTCATATAAACTTATAAAGGACCTGAGTCGTTTTTGCTACCACAGCTATCGCCATCTTGTGGTCTTCAGATAGAATGCAAGTTTTAGATATTTCCCCGTTTGGATTTAGGAAGCTACAGCCATGTTTTATGCTGCCTATCTAAATGACAGCCAATCAGAAGAAGTTTTGAAAAAAGAAAAAAAGGTGTGGCCTTAAAGGGAAATGAGCTTAAATAGCTTAAGGCGGGAATGAACTGAGGGGCTTCTCTTACGTCTGATCTAATGTTACTATATAATGTCTTTGTGTCTCTATACATTCCTTCTCTTTCTTCTCCTTCACTTCATCCCTCTGACGATCGCAGCATAGGGCTGCTCCTCCCTGGGCCTGGCTCTGCTGGAGCCCTCTTTTTGTTAAATGGCAGTTCTTTCTTCCCACTGACGCCAAGTACTTGCTCACAGGGATTCATCTGATTGTTAGACTTTCCTCTCTAAGATGATAGGATCTCTATTTTACTATATAAAAGTGAAGTGACTGTTTTTTACTGACACTACATAAACAAAATTTAATTTAAACCTGAAATGATAATTAAAGGTTATTTTGAGCTTTGATTTCTGCAAACGTAATCTCTCTTTATCTTCGTCCTGCGGTTAAACCTTTGGAATAATTAAAAACAGATATGGCGGTAAAGAGGGACTCACCCTGGATTTAGGACGAGGAGAGGAAACCTGAGGAACACCAAGCAACAACGACAACAAGAGAGTGACTGATTGTTCAGAGCAAGAAAACAGAGCAACAAAGTCAGATTTGAAATAAACAAATAAACAAGTTGCTGAGCTGCTGATTGGAATTTCCACAAAGTATGCAAATGAAGGACTCATGCAGCGCAGTAATCACTGAGGTAGGTGAGGAAAAACAATATAACCAGCTGTCCAGCACTGTTGATGCCACGAATTAGAGAAAAGACAATACTGGAGGGAACTGGAAATTGGAGGAAATTTGTTCATTCTGCATTATGAATTATGCAGTTTGTGGCAGTAAAAGGGGATTACATCAAACACATTTAACTGAATGAAGCTCAGCTGGGTTAGCATGACACAGCAATAAAAATAGCTTTGATAAAAGGCATGTAAAACATGTATGGTCCATGGAATGGCATGAATAACATGTGTGTGTGAGTGGAACTCACAATGCTTCTGAAGAAATGCACAACAGCATTTTCATTAGTCCGACGGCGGGAAGAGGACTGCTGGGGTGAGGCGGCCAGATGACCCCGGAAAGACCCCTGAGAAGATAAGCAGAGGTCAAGTAACTGCATATATTTAGTTAAGACATGTTCACCGCACTGCGTGAAGCATGCCTTTCACTGCAGTGTACTCATGATAAAAACAGATTGTGATGATATTGATACATCAATGCCCCAATTGTTGTCATGAAAATGATGTTTCAAGACTTCAACCTGATGATACAAATTAAACCTCATATATGCAAATCAATATTTAATGATTTTATAAATGGTCGAGGTTCAAAGGTTCAATAAACACTCCTGGGAATAATTTCATGGTTCAGATTTTAAAGCATTAAAGGCAAAAGCAATGCAGACAATGAGAGGAGCTGTATCCCTGATTGTCATCTAAGAGCAGAAGCACCCCCTACATATTGTTGAAATCCTCTGTTTACAGGGAAAAGCAATCAGAAGAAGGTCCCTGCCTTTCTATGAGAGTTAATGTATTTTTTTTTTACTTGGTCTTATTTTCAATGGATGCAAAGAAGTCCAAATAAACTCAGAAGCGAGACATATGCAGGCACGCATCTCTTTGCTTTCTGTTGTTTTCTGTTTGTCTTGCAAATGAGTAACAGAAAAGCTGAAACACACAATTAAATTCAAGAAATCTCTGAGATCTGGCATCCTTTCGCTCTGCCTACTCAGAATAACAGCCTCAGACATCAGATGAAAGCAGTTTGAAAGCAGCAGAAGGGCCCCTCCCATCACATACTGTTGAATCTTGAAATCTGAAAAGGGCTTTGTGTGACATTTTCTACCTGCTGCAGCTCATGGTCAGACAGATATTACAGACTAAATTTACCTGCAAACATGGTACGACACATGCATGCACATTGATGGTTGTTTTTCCCTTAACAAGCTCTCCCTGGGACTGCATTAGAGCATTTATTTTAGAGTCTTTGCAGCATTTTGCTAAAAAAAAAAGAAGAAGGAAACAAAAACAGCGCATTTGGGCAAAGCTACCAAAGCAACTGGATGGATTTTTTGAATTATTCATGTCCTTCAAAGATATCTTTCTTTTTCAACAAAGCTCAAGATTGAGGTCAAAGAAATCCACAGCCCACAGTACATACAGTAATTTTGCTTGTGAGCTTTTACGTAGTGCAGTACTCAGTCAAACATTACACAGATGGTATCTGAGATACAAAACAACCGCAGCGCTTAAGGACGCTGATGCTTAAAGTGGATTTTGATTAACACATACGGTCTGCAGGTGAATGTGAAGTGCAAGCAGTGAAGTCAAAGAAATCCTAACACTGCTGAAGAAAATTCAAAACTGCTTAAATATTTAAAAGCAAACTGTAATAGTATGAACTGCAGAAGTGAATGATCACCTCCTTTAACCTCTGATCATCCACAAACTGCTGATGTTTTTATAAAGTTTTTAACAAGAAGAACATTTCTTTTTAATATTTTATTTTTTTAAGATAAAAAAGCAAATAATTAGTAATATTAATTACATTATTATTGTAACCACATTATTATTTATCTGTAAAAATTACTATATGTATGAATGGGCTTACTGACCACAGCTTGGCACAAAGTATCTAATTAACTAAGTAAAAGTTTAACACTGGGTTCAGCTGAAGATAAAAAAAAAAAAGAAGCTAACTTTCCCTTTAAATGAATGGATGCTCACCTTGCTCCTCTTCTTTTTGTCTCCTCCAAAGAATTTGCTAATCTGATCCATCAGACCCGGGTTCTTCTTTTTCCTCCCGAGCCCAAAAGCGCTTTGCCCTGAGGTGCTCGCTGTAGCCATGCTAGCTGCTGCTGCTGAGGTTTGGTAGCGTTGACCTCTCTGTTTGCTCAGTAGTCCTCTTCCAAGCTATTCCAAAGCTCACAGTGCCAAAACCCGTCTCTGCTGCTCCTTCAGGGTGGTTTGCAGCCCATCTGACGCTCAGGGGCCGTCTTTGAAGGTGTCATCCCCCTGGTCCAAGGGCACCATGGGACATAATGAGGGTCAGGTTGGTGGTGGTGGTGGGGTGGTGATGTGAAGGGTTCTGGCTCAGCTCCAGGCATTCTTTGGAGCTTCAGTGGCTGTGTCAGTCACTGCCGCCCTCCGCATGGGCCCGGCCATTGTTCCTCTCCCCATCTGCCTCACCCCGGCCGCAGGGACAACAAGGGTTATCTCTGAGTCTGAACTCACACCCTGATGCAAAGCAGCCCGAAGCACTGTGAGGCCATTGTTGAATCGCTCCCATATATCTTCTTCATGCATTGTGTTTGAATTGGATGTACAGTCACCAGATTAAGAAAAGGAACGACTATGGTGTGAAAAAGGCAATAACCTGTGAACGCGAGCCAAATATCTGTCTGCGCAGTAACAAAATCAACTTGAGGTGACTTTGCACATTGCATTTGTTCCATTTTGGTGTCTTTAAGCCAAAGTCATTCAACAGCTCAAGTTTAGGACTAACAGGGGAACAAGATCTGTGTCATGGACTTGAAAACCGTAGTTTAACTTTATGTTTTAATGCCAATAACAGTGGGAATTCTATGCATCAAGTTTAAATATGCAAAAAATGAATAAATGAAAGGTAGCTGCCTTAAAAGCAAAGTACATTTGCTCCTTGGGACACTTTTGTTTGCTGTCAGTGTTTCACTGGAACGATCTGTGGCTCTTTAGCAGAGTATAGTGTAAATTTCTTTTCCCATTGTACCAATTAACAACACTACAAGGAGTCCTGCATGTGTTGTTTCACACAGAGGGGCTGCGGCGGTCAGCAGACAAAGCAGGATCTGTTGAACAGCGAGTTGTGTTAGAAAACACCCATGCAGCATCAGAATATTAATATTTTGGAACAGATGTCTTTTTGTTTTTGTCTGTTTCTTATTTCAAGTCAGACAGAAATGTCTGTAGAAAACAAACAGGCTAAACTGGAAAAACATGTTCATGTCGCACAACACAAAGCAACAAAAAGTAGTGTTTTGGCCACTTTTCTGAAGTGGAAGTTTTATAGCAGGGAGAGTCTCCACATTTTTAATAACAATGTCTTAGTGTTTGAATATAAATAGTTCTTTCAAGCTTCCGAACATTTTCAAAACTTTGTATCCAATTCAGATTCAGATTCTAAGCCAGAGATGGAAACAATCATTCGCACATGTGGTGAATGATTGAATTACCAGTGACATGCATGTGGGACGAAGCTGGTATGCAAACTTCACAAAGAAGCGGGTTCAAACCCAGAGCCATCTAACCGCTGCACCACCATGCCACCCATTTTCAAACTCTGCTGAACTAAATTAACAGGTTTGATAAAGACAGACTAAAAATTTGACTTAGTGCCAGTCAGAGGAATAAATGACATCAAAAACATCAGAGAAAGTGACATCAGATCGAGGGATCAATTCCACAAATAAATTCAAAAATGCTTTTGCAGTGGGATCAGGCGCTACCCCAGTCTCACTGAGTGGTAGTGCAGTGTGACCAAAAGACAGGCAGAGATACACACACCTACACCTGTACAATACCATCTGCTATTTGGGGAGGAATACACACTGAATGAACCACTGTAGCCAAATGAAAAAAGAATGTAAAAATATGTGGGGCAGGGGTGTAACATGAGAAGGTGGGCTCCCTATTTCTGCCACCCTCAGTATTCACGGGTCAGACTGCTAGACTGCCAGCTGCCATTGTGGTGCAACTTTTCAGCTGTCATGGCTTATAAACACCACATGATAAGACAGAGCTCAGGTCGGGCTTCTTCACAAGAAAGCAGGCAAAGTGAAAAGGGAAGGATTTGGTGGAGGGATGCTGAATAAAGTTAATTTCTATTTATAGACGGTATTAATTCAGAAGTAGTTTTCCAAGTAATTCATATCCCAACCTTGGGAGTCCCATTTTCTGATAAACGCATGCAGGTAAATCCCACATTCACCTCAGCAGTTCAGATTTATAGGCTATTGGTTCCTGCCTTTCTAATCATCTACAATTTCATTTATTTTCAAAACAACCATCTGCAGATCACTTGAACATCACAAACATTGTATATTTCAATAAAACCTCTATAATTGCAATCACAGATAAAAAGGCATGTATACAGTGTACCGATGGATACCAATGACATACCAAGTCAGTAGCATATCCAGTGGGTTGCAGAGGCTGGACTCTAAATAACTTGGCTTGCTGAATGAATGGCTAAGCTTGATGAGTGGGTGAACTGTCATGTGGCCTGAAAATGAAGAGATCCTGCTGGCTTCTCAGTTTCCACCAATGATCTTATTTTTAGCATATCTTTATCTTGTGTTCACAAATTTGTATTTTCATATTTTAGTATTTCTATTTTATTTATTGACTAAACTCCAAATATCTGCATCGGTTTGGTTTGTGTTATTCTGGTCTGTTTAGTGTCGTCTGTTCTGAACTGCCTGGCTTGCGTACTTTCTGGTTTTACTTTTAAGTAATACGTGTACACGGTGTTCTAGTGGAAATAAGATGAAAAAAATAAATCATGTTCTGCTTGATGGACATATCATTTCGAAACAAGCTCTGAATTGTTTCTCCTCACTCATGCTGTCATATTTTTAAGAATTATTACAAGATAATCGGTTTTGTGTGTCTTTCCTGCTGACATCAGATGTTGAATGTCTGCAGATAGTCTCAGTCTGGGATATTAGCGCTTGTTCTCGTCTCCTGCTTTCACATTATTTAAAAAAAATCAAATAATGAAAGTCTCAGCCTTACATCAGTATTTCTGTTTATTTATCTTTCATATCAGTGCCTTTTTTTTTTGCAGCAGAATGACTGTTATCATATATATAAGAAAGAACTTGAGAAATCTGACAATCAACAAAGTTGGGAGGAAGAACTCCCTTTTGAAATGTAACAGACCTCCAGCAGAACCAGGATCAGGGAGAGGCAACCTCTGGTTAAAACTGGTTTTGGGCTGAAGGGAAAGCATAGACAGAAAATCAAATTAGGTAACATTTTCTTTAGCAAGAAATGCAACACATTTTTAAATATTCCAGCAACATTTGACTTGCTGAGTTTGTTGTATTTGAACATTTTTATTATTTTGTTGATTCTATATTAGTTACCTCTTAGGTAGCTGTTTTTGTTGTCATTCAGCTTATAAAACTAAAACATATCGAACGAAAGATAATTGAAAGCAGGCGTGATATACTTGAAATTTGACTATATTGTGCA
>VURO01006387.1:3832-15728 GCA_015108175.1 Pelvicachromis taeniatus
AGCTGGAAGGCGAACAGGTAGTTTTATGTATTTTACTTATTGTTCATATGTCGGGCAACTTGTAAATTTATTACTTGATTGTTAACAAGTTTGAGTAATCTAGCAGGCTGATGCTAGCACCTCTTAGCATAGAGGAAACATTTACATGACGTGAATGTTTATTTTGTTTTATATTATGATTACAGCTCTTACGATGTTTCTATGGTGATCTGTGAATAAATGGGTTGGAATGCCCCACCACGGTTCATCCGTCACGATCATCGAGTCCCTCGTCTGAATAAGGTCCGGCTGGAATGCTACACACAGGAGGGGAAAAGAATAAGGAAGGACGTGCACAGACCGTCACACGTGAAGACTTTTGAAAAACCAAACATGATTTAAATCTGGTCTCACATCGACCATCTGTGACTTCGTGTCGGACGTCGAACTCGCCCTGAGACAAAAAGTACAGATTTAGAGTCGATTTGACATCCTAACCCTGCGCTTACCTCTGCGCCTGCGTATAAGGGCTGGAAATGTTGTACCTGGACCCAAAGTAAGACTTCAAAGAAGGGCGACGTGTGTCTGATCTGCATCTACAGCCGTGTCACGATCCACCCTGAGAGCAGAAGAAGATTGTCTCACTGCTTCTCACACTAAAACGACGTTTTCTGTGTGGGTTACATCTGCCCCCCCCCCCCCCCCCCCCCCCCCGCCCCCCCCCCCCCCCTCCCCCACCCCCCCCCCCCCCCCCCCCCCCCCCCCCCCCCCCTTACACACACACACACACTTCTCCAGTTAACAACCCTATCCCTAACAGCTCTGTAATTATGAAGCTTCCCCTACCTGGCCAGGGGCTCAGTTTCCAAACCCATGGCCGCAGGCTTTCATGTTCCTCCTGCCTTTCAAGTGCTCAGTACTGTGAATGAGGACCGGGCCAGCTGGTAGACCCGTCCCAGTCCATCTAAGATGAGCCGTGTGTCTCGGGCTGATTACAGGGCTGGGCGGAGTGGACGGCATGTTCACTGCTGGGCACTTTAATGAGATTAAGGCTGTGCTAATCTATGAAAAGGGAAAGGCACCCCTCTCTTTCTCTCCCTGGCTTGCTTCCCTCATTTCTATGCATGAGGGTGAGTGCCTCTCATAAAAAAAAGCTTGCTGTATAAAGGATGCCTTGGAATTACTCTTCAAAGTGTTTGCCAGGATTTATTTCATTATAATTATACCAGCGAGGCCATGAAAAGAGGTGGGGACGGCGTTTGTGGAATAAATGTGACTAATGTGTGAGTTAATCTGATGTTGCATTGAGGCCACATCATGAAAACAAACTCCAGAGTGTAAACATGAGACGAAGGAGGCTTTCACTGCACCTTAGCTTTGAAGAGTCTCACTTCCAAGGATCGGAAGTCCATGCTGCTGATTAGCGATCGCATAAACTCGCTGAAAGGAAAAAGCAAAAACAAGATCATGAGCTGAAAACTTTTGAAGGTTTAATTCTGCCTGTAGAGAAATCACATCCAGGATATCTTCACTTTTAAAATCATGTGTCCAAGTCCAAAGCGAGATTACCCTGATGATGTAATCAGGGTTTTTTTCAGGCTTTGGGAAACTCCCTAATGAGTCTCTGAGTAGTTACGTTTATATCTCTATAAAGCTAAGAGCAATTAAAACAGATCTGAGAGCTAAACACCGCTTTGAAATAATGCTTTACTGCCAGTCAGATAAATTCACGATTAAAATGTGAATCCTAAAAGTAATTTATCTAGTGTTACTAGTCTTAAAAGTAGTGGAGTACATTACTTAATTACTCACCGGAGAAAGTAATTCACTACTTGTTACATTACTTTGGCATTATTCTATAACATGACCTGAAACACATTGCTACACAATAGCTAACAATATAAACCTGAGGCAACAGCACCTACATACTGACATTAATCTCTATCCTAATTAGGACACATAAGATCTGAAGCAAAGCTGGAAACGAGCCCAAAGAGCCACAGTGATTCTAGCTGGTTCCAGAGAACACTCAGATTTGAGTAAATGTAACATGAGTAACAACACAATTAACTGTAATGTAATTACTGAAGTTAGTACAATTTAGCTACATTACTATATTACTGACAAATGTAATGTGATAACAGTAACGTGTTTGTTTGGAATGTGTTACGCCCAGCACTTGTTACTGCAAATCATTAAACAATTGTACACGCATGACCTCAAAAGTTACAATCCCACAAATGTTTGTAAAGTTTTTTGTAATGTTCGATACCTAACGTGCGGTCTTGATAATGCCGAACACAGGATGTGAGTGAGTGATGTGAGTGACTCTGAAACCATGTGTTTGTGTTGATTATTATTTGTTGTTGCATATTTGTTATTCTTTTAAATAAGAGGGAAAAAAAACAAGTAGTTTATTGGCCTAAAGATTGAAACCATAAAAAACCCCTAAATAATCCTACAATACAAACTAAAATTGTACGACACATACTTGTACAAACTGTGGATGCACATCATTTAGGTCATGTGGTGTGGTTGTTTTTTCTGATAAAGCTGATATAGATCCACTCTTTCTCTATATAACATTATTGCAGAACATCTTCTATTTTAAAGCTATTTATAACCTATTTTTATGTTTTAAATTAATTGTTCAAATGCATTTATTAATTTATCAAGTCATTTGTATTTCTATAGCCCAAAATCACACGTAAAGGTTCCATGGTTTTCAGAGACACGTGTTTAACTGTTTAATGTCGAGTGTATAATATCTGATACATGAGGTTTTGTGAGTTTTTGAGACCTCTACATCATCAGTCTGATATATTTTCATGCAAAAAACATGAAGAAATTGCACAAAAATTCTGCATATAGCAAAAGTTATATAATACAAACTCCAGTTTAAAAAAAAAAAGATTTATTTTGGCATTATTTCAGCTCTGTGTCAGACTGGTGACCTGTCCAGCGTGTACCCTGCCTCTCGCCCTGTGGTAGCTGGGATTGACTCCGTCCCCCCCGATCCTGATAAGGATGGATGGATGATAGTTATTTCATGGTTCAGGCTTTAAAAAGAAACACACAAAACTCCCTAATGGTTTGAAACAGTTAAAAACAACAGATTATTTTTAAATTTTGACGATTACCTACAGCTAACCAAACCAAATAGTGAAATACAGTGGAACCCCGGGTTACAAGCAGCTCTGTATACAAGTATTTCGATTTACGAGCGGCGATCAGAACAAAATTTGGTGTACGAGGCCTGCCTATTTTACGAGCCGAGCTCCGATACGTCACCGCTGTAATAATGTGAATTATTGTTTATAAGAAGATTTGTTCCACATTGGATTGTGTTGCTGCACGGATGTTTTAGAGTGTGACACAAGTAAGGTGGTGTTGGGTATGCTGTTGATGTACATGGCAGAGAGTTAACCTGAGTCACCTGACTTATTAATAAACCTTACTACCCCGTTGGGTAGGAAATAGATATTCTGGAGTCTGTCGTGAATGAGACCAGAATATAACAACCGCTAGTTTCCGCTTCGCCTTTCTTACCCGGAAACTTCTACCCAGAGCCGTTTCAAGGCTTATCCCTTTATGATGACAACTGCTTGGCCTCCGTCCGTACGTACAGTTAAGAAAGTGCAATTTTTGTTTTGTTTGAAGTTTAAGAAAGTGTTGTTTTAGTTTTACCGTACGTGTACCGTACATATCGTGCTTCCTCCCTCCCTCCTTCCTCAGCCGCTCTCCGTTAACTGCAATCGTCTGACGCCAAGGTAAGGTTATATTTGCTTAAGTTGGTTTATCTTTTATTTAACTATATTTACTAATACAGTATTTTGATGTTTGTTTCTTATTTAAAAACATGTTTTTTTCCCATTATTTATGATATTTTGGGGACTTTTTGGGAGGGCTGGAATAATGGATTAATCTAATTTACATTATTTTAAATGGGGAAAATTTGTTCGGCTAACGAGCAGATTGGGTTCTGAGCTCGGTTCTGGAACGGATTAAACTCGTAACCTGGGGTTCCACTGTATGTATTTCTTACAGAACTTATTTTTTGCAATAACTAAAAAAAATTAAGATAAATTTTTAGCTTTTTGCAAAGGGAACCAGGGTAGGGCAATTTCAGGTTTTGCTATTTGATTGCAAACCTGTGCCCCATGAGGATGCGTGCTCTGGAGCCTCCAGCACGCTGCACTAATTCTTTTATTGACTAAGTCATGAAGTGTAAAAAAAAGAGAGCAGCTGGCTTTGGACAAACGGGTTTGCTGTGAATACAAATAATTGCGGTCATGTAATCGCTCCAAAAATAGGAAAAACTTTGGTGGCATTTTTTGGCGGGTTTGTCTGGCGCGACGCGTGTTTACAGGAGATGTGATGGTAAAATGTTCTGAGTCCATTGTGGTTGTTCACATTGGCCTGGCTGCCAAACAATGCGTGGGCACACGGGGACACCCCGCCACAGTAACGGATAAAACTGCTCTGGTTTTTAGTCAGTATGGAGATTTGGGGAGGGGCGTCAGCGACTGGAGGCACACTCTGCAGCAATGTGACCACTCGCAGACCAACACAATCTAGGTCTGCTCGGATAATTACAGGGAGACCGGACTGATTGTGTAGGGACAGGCCTCTCCTGTCCAGCGTGTGGCACAGCGACGGCCGTCCCTTCTCTAACGAGCGCCCAGTGTTAATGAGCCCCTCCTCGCTGAGCGCTCAATGGCCTGTTAGACCAAAGAATGGCTGAGCACCAGGCCATCGAGTGCAGTGCACGCCTGAGTGCTCCCAGCTCCATGATTGGCCCTTGTCCTCCAACCACGATGCAGGCAGGGGCTTGATGGGAATGAAGAGAGACAGGGCAGCTAATGATTATTAATTGCACTTGGTTTGCAGTAAAAGAGTCCAAATGCTGGTGCACTAAGGACACTGGCGTGATAATGGCTCGCGTAAACGAGGGGCGAGGGGACCGGTGATGGACTGCAGGGAGGATAATAGCAGCCTAACCCATTTTCTTTTGTCGGACCTCCTCCGGCACCCTGCTGTGGCCAGCACAGCAGACTTCTCGCTTGCGTAATACTCCTCAGATTTTGGCGGTCCCCTTGCTGAGGAGCCGGCGAAGCAGGAGGTGAAGGGATGCAAACATATCCTGACCTACTTTGACTTGACAGAGTTGAGGGATGTTTTGGGATATTTTGAGCAGTCTGATGGGTAATGGGAAACTCGATCAGACAATTTACGTAGTGGGGAGATGGTCAATATGAATTTCCAGCAAAAGCACAAGGATGAGCTGGCTCCGCTCGATGCCATTCGGGAATTCTGTATGGCAATATGCTTCTCGTCAGAGCACGTGACGCTGCCTGAGGGAATGTGGCGCTGTGTGAGGTGGACTTGTTGAGGAAGCACAATGCCACACAGGGACAGATGGCCTGAGTCAAGGGCCAAAACAGGAGAACACAGAGAGGGTGAGAGGGAGGCAAAAAGAGAGCCAGAGAGATGAGAGACACGAGAGGGAAGGACAGTTAAAGATGAAAAGAAAAGAGGCGAGCAAAACGGGGGAGGAGGGTGTAATTACTGTGCCGTTAAACTGCAAGAAACATCTATGAACATGAGGGAGCCACCTCCTCTAAGCCCTTCATGATCAGAAAGGCTGATTGTGTAACTACTGTTGCAGCTCATTTCAAAGCTAGGATTACAGACAACAGGATTAAGTGAAACAGGTAAGAGGATCAGCTGAGTTCAGTTGGGATGAGACGGCAGAAGGATGCTATTGTTTTCTCCTTGTTTAGGAGGCGGCGATAGGAGCGCTGATCTCCTCTCTTCTTATCATTTAAATCGCAGAAAGGAGTTCTGTGGAAAGAGGTTTAATATGGACATTCATTATCATTACTATAATTGCCTCTATAGAGTGCAGACACCCTGGGCTTTCTGTGCCAGCCAGGCAGCCAGTCTACAGGCCTCCTCTAATGCACCACACAAAGGGGCTGGCCGTAAATCAGAGGACCCGTGACCCTGGCCCCGTCCTCGCTGAGAGGGAGCTCTCACTCTGGGGTGAAGGTTTTGGGTGCAGGCCTTGACCCTCGGGGACCTCTGGTGCTGGCTTGGCTCCACACTCTCCTGTGTGTAGGAAGCTATAGAGCCCGGGGCAGCGAGAGATCGCTGTGTGTGGGAATCTGTGACATATGGGGCACAATGCAGAGACACAAGGAGGCCAAGCGCCGCCCGAGCAGGGTTCAGGGTTCGGTTATTTTCACGATCTGTTCATCTGCAAATTATTTTTTCTCCCTTTTACGCCGTGAAAAGGGAGAAAGGAGTGAAAACACCTGCTATATAAAGAAAAACACCTTTTTTTCTTTTTACCTAAAAACACAGACTTACAGCGAGCGGCCCTCTGGATTGTAGATATGAGGAGAATTCTTTTTGTCTTTTGTTTCAGGTTTTTTTTAAATGAATAAATTGTTGATTTTTTTTAATGTATTAATTACTGACCACCAGTCAGACAAACTACAATAAATACATTTAAATGTATCAGTTTTAATGATTTTTATATAAAATAACTGGGCATATATAAAGCACTAATACTCTTATTTGAGAGTCGGAGAAAGTGATTATCCTCATTATTGGCTAATTATTTAATGTACAGTAAGTTGTCATCCTGATGTCAAAAAACTCCATGACACTGATTAATAAAAAAATTTTTTATAAAAAAAATTAATAAAAAATTAAAGTAGAGAATTTTTTTTTTTTTTTACACGTTTAATGATTTAAATGCTGTTTCTGAGCATTTCTTTGGTCATTTAAAGTAGTTTTGCAAACCAGGTCATCTCTTTATTTTACTCCTGTTCACTGCAGTCTATTCACCAATACAAAAAAAGACACTGCACATAAATAAACACACAGATGCCACTGGAATGGGTGCCACAGTGGAGCTCTATAGGAACGGGAGAAGCACAAAAAAACATCAGAGATCCAAAAAGCAGCATGAGAAGCTCAGAAAGTGCCTGAAGTGGACACCTTCACTCAACAACAAACAGCATACGAGAGAGTAACACACAGACCAGTCGTTTGTGACACGGTAGTCGACGGTCCGTGTAGACAACGACCCCAGAGTGAGTGTATCGAGACTCGCTCTCATGCCAAACAGCCAAAGCTTGAGTTTCAAAAGCTAAAACCAGCTGAGCAGACTTGCTTTGTGGCCACAGTGCAGTCAGTGTTTTCTGTGAAGCGCTCATTGGAAATCTTTGTATTAAAACCTAAAGACTAAAAGAAAGAGTAGCGTGTACCTTCATTAGCACAGGGATTTGTGTCACTGTGTTATACCATTTATTGGTAATTATATGACTTCTACTCTCTTTAGGGAGGTGATGCTTTACTTTTTAAAATTAACACAACTAATTTCTTTGAATAAAGATAAACTCTTTTACAGCTTTTGGATCATTTTTCTAGCTGTCTTTTCCCAAATTAATGAACATATTTGATATCTAACCTTTTCATGATAAGATAAGTAATAATAATAACAATAATTAAGTCAAATTCTGGTTGACTATTCAACATTCGTTTCAGCTCTTTAGGGCAAAGTGCACAGTTATCACATCCAGACTCGAAACCTTGACCTCTAAAGTTGTATAAAACGTTTCTACAAAGGCAAAGTGGATCAAAGAGGGTCCCACACACGACGGAAAAATCACTGGAACAAACTTGCATACACAGTCTTATTCTTATTTATGGGAGGTCAGCGACTCCTCCTCTGGCTTCTCTGAGGGGTGTGTTAGTTGGTGACTTACTCCATGGAAGCAATTTTCTGTGCCAGGCTTGCAATTACAGCAAACAGCCTCAGGTCCACGAGCCCATCTGTCACTCTGAAGTCCACCATCTCCAGGATCTGAAAAAAAAAAAAACAACCCAAAAACAAAAACCCTCAAACCCACGCAACTATTAAAGCAGCGTGAATGTGTGACCGTGTGCAGGCAAAGGGAAGGCCCACCCTGTAGACGTAGATCTCTTCCTCTTCGGACAGCAGCTCAGGAGGGATGATGGTTTTAAGAGCGAGGAGGACCTGCAGACAGGAGATATAGCCGTCACCATCACTGTCCTCCTGCAAAAGAAGACTGCCATTACCATCTTTAACTTTAAACAGGGTTAAACAGCAATAATGTTGGGTATTATATAAAGAAAAGACAGAAGGTTGTGATAGATTATTAAAATCTGTAGCTTGACCTTTACTTTCTTTATTACCCTTGGAAATAAATCCATCCAGTTTGAAGATGACTGGATTACGTGATTAATTAAAAGCCAACTTATTGTCAAACTTGCTATCATCAAGGGGAAAAATTACATAATTACTAACATGAAGTTCAGCAAATTACAGTGAAAGAAAGAGAATATACTAAAGAATAAAGGTTAATATAAAGCCTGAATCACACCGGCCTAGAGACCGGTCAGTAGAGGAAAATGTGTATTCCCCAAGTGGTTGGAGAGTGGTTGCTGGAGGTTACACCAGCAGATTGGCTGGTAGCGGATTGCCTGTAGTTTGCATGAAAGATGCCAACTTGTCATCTTTCTAGTAGTGAAACTTCAAAACGCAAACCAGAAACAGAAACATTTTGCCTTCAAACTGAGACTTTTTGTCATGGTCCCCGTGTCTGCCTGGTTGGCCCAGTGAGGCTACATGTATTTGTGCTCTCCGAGTCTTTCCGGCTCCCTGAGCGGAGCTCATCTGGGGCTCCCGCCTTCGGCCCGCACACCTGGCAGCATTGGTTCACCTTGGGCTCGTTGTCCTGATTACCAGCCACTATTTAGGGCAGTGGCTGGGAGCCTTTCGTCGCTGCACTATTGTGCTACTGCCGTTAGTGCGATTCTGGCTTTTCAAAATGTATCTGAAACTTTTCGTGCCTGGTTGGAGTCTCAACGTCTCCTCTTGTGTTTAGATTTCTCGTGTCTGGTTCGGGACCCCGTTTGTGAGCGCGAGGACCGCCGTGTGGAGCAGCTGACTGACGTGTGTTCCCCTGTCTTCCCCAAAGACCCTGGATTCCCTGGACCCCCTCCCCCCACTTGTAAATAGTGCACTTGCTGTTAACCTATTAAAGGAGCTTTTTGTAATTTGCTGCTTGCGTCTGAGTTCGTTCTGGCCTGACCGTGACACTTTTTCACATTTCACTACTACTTGGCGAGTACTTGTCACCTGTTTGCAGACAAGTCGCAGTCTTCCATGCTATCGAACAAAGCAATCACAAGGAGGCTTTCGGTGCTTTCACCTAGTAACAACCAACAAAATCCAACACCCACTTGGCAACCAGCTGGAGAGCATAGTGGTTAAAGAGGAAAAAATATTTTACAAAAAAGCAAAACAAAAACTCAAAACTTGATATTTAAAGTCAGTTTTTGACTATTCTTTTCTTTTCGGCCCTTGGAAATATTTTAGAAATCCAACCAAGGTGTGAATTATGTAGTTATGATTAACTAGCAGAAACTGTTCTTAAGGCTGAAATCCATTTCAACCTTATTTTAATCATTGGTTTTCTTAGTTGTCTGTGATTGCAAACTGGAAAAAAAGTTATTTTTTTCTTAAATTCTGAGATGAACATGTTTACTGTTTTCTTAAATTTTGCAAGCCATTGCTACCATTTGGAGACAAAAACACCCTTATTTCTGGGAGGGAGAGCAGCAAATTACAGTGAGTGAAACAGAATATCCTAAAAGAAAAAAGGGAATATAAAGGGTTTAAATCCCTTTTCACTTACTGCTTCAAAAGCCCTTTTGTACTCAGCCAGCTTCTCCTGACTGAAAATGCAGTACTTTGCCAAAAAGTCGACTGGAAAGAGAAGAAAACAAAAGCAAAAGTTGAGAGCCGGGAGAAGCCATGTTAAATGTACTCTCAGACAAACTAAATTTCAGACAGTGAATTCATCATTTTTCTGTGTGATATTCAAAAGAAACGTCCAGCTCGAGTAACAACATCATGCTTCTCACGGTGTGTGCATGTGTGTGTGTGTGTACAGAGTAGATTAGGGCAATATTTCTCTCCTCTGTTCGCACCGGGGTCAGGGAGGGGGGACAATACGGGGCGAGAGGTTCACAGGGCGTCCAGTTGACCAAGATCTGGGAGGAGGGAGTGAAGGAGGGGAGGAAGGGGGTCAGAGTGGCACTTGGCTGCTGGGTCTTTATATGAAGACAGAAAGTGAGATGAATAGATGCAGCGGTCAAGGCCTCAAATGAACGGCACTGCTGTGGTTTAATAGGGAAAAGGTTTTTACTGAGCTTGAGTATATTAGAGGGAAATATTTGCATTTGTATTAAAACATTTCTGCTTAGGAAAAACACTGAAGAGCACATAGACTGACTGCTTTTCTGAGGTTTGTGGGAAAGCAAACTTAATCCATATTTTTCTGTTTTCAGGACTTAAAAAAATAATAATAAAAAACTCCCCACAATGGCTGAGAGATGGAGGTCTCCCACTGTTTCCAAATGTGTTCAAAGATCAAAAGCATTTTAGATGCAACAGTTCATCATTTTTAACTCTGTGGATATCTCCAATGTGACGTCCCCAAAATCCTCTCATTTTCTTTATGTAACAGGTTTGGATGGCAAGACTGAATTTATGAATCAGATTTTTCCTGTTTTAATTGGTTTAAACTAAAATAAAGACAGTCCACATTAAGTGTTAGAGGAGAGAAGTGTCTCAAGATTTATGACATGAATCATTATCAGTTTGCAAATTATGATTACTAAATCACTCTAATCTTTACTTTCCACAATAGTTAGTTAACACAGTAAAACATACTTTTCCGCTTTCATGTATTTTGAAAGTCTTTTAGAGACCTGGAATGTAAATGTGTCTGTCTCTAAAGCACTTTGGGTCTTTAGAGACAGAGTTGTTGTTTACAACTTCTGTTCTATTTCTTCATTTTAAAAAAATTAATTGGTTAATAATGTAAAGCTACCCAAAAGAAAACAGAAGGGGGATGTATGGGAGTATGCTAACAGATTACATTACAGTCGTTTTGCATGCAACAAAAAAGCCAAGTACAGAAACAGTATCTGTTAAATTCAATTCTGTATTGTTTTATGTGATGTTTTTAACGCCACTTTCATGTAAAGACTTCTTTTAAAAATACTCTATTAGGAAGTAAAACATGAGCTTATTTCCCTGATTCAGTGCAAAAATCCCAAATGTAAAAGCGATGATTACACGAGGGGCACAAACTGAGACAAATCACACCCATGAATATTTCAGCAGGCAAATTTGTTAGGGAGAGCGACTCCATATAAAAAGAGAGAGGAGGGTAGAAAATGGGTCTTTTAAGCTGCTGCCACTTCAATTTAGGAGATGCGAATGAGTCTACTGAATAATGGATCTATTCATTGGTGTGGAGAAGAAAGAGAAGCAACAGAGTTGATATCAGTCTGGACTTAAACCTCTGGACCTCTGGGGTTTCTCTCCAATGGCAGGGGGGCCTGTTTGAATCTGCCATTTATCAGCTTAGGCCTAATCAAAACCAGGCCTCCTCTTTTCACATGCTAAATGTTACATTCGCATCCAGTCAACTTGACTTGTTAAAGCTTGATTAATCAAAAAAAGCAAGGCAGCCTGCTTTCTTCGCATCTGTTTGCAAATATCTGCGATGAGACGAGGCTGCGGGATGAGGATCTGGAGGGACACATGCGTGAAGCCGCAGCTCGGCCTGCAGCGGGCCCAGGCAGGGATTTAAAGGCTTTCCTCATCCTTCTCGGTGGCTGCATCAGTGCACCGGTCAATCTGCTAAAGTGAACTGGCACCTTGTGTGACACAGTGAATGGATCCTCCTCCTCTGTTTTCTGAGGAGGCTGAGGTTCACTGACCATCTGGAGGAGAGTGAACAGCTGACCTGTGCTGACGTCTGTGAGTCCACAATGACAACATGAGGTCACACGCGCGCACACGCGC
>VURO01006389.1:16682-29202 GCA_015108175.1 Pelvicachromis taeniatus
CAAAAAAGAAGGGGGGGGGGGGGGGGGGGGGGGGGGGGGGGGGGGGGGGGGGGACAAAGGATGCTTTTTTAATGGCTCTGACATGGTTTTTACATAACTGAATCATGAATTATTCTTTTCATGTTTCATGCGATTAGGCTTTAATGTGTCAATTATACAGCCTTTCCCATTTGCCCATTAGGAATTTGCTGATCGTCCACCAGATCAAGGTAGGATGAAAATCCACTGAACGACTATCTGTGCCACTCAGAGGGCAGTACAACCAACTGAGCTGAACCATTGCACCATACCACCAACAGCCAATCTCAGAGAGCTGATGATGATGCCCACCCCACCTCCACCCCCCAATGTTGCCATGGTAACAGTGCAGCAAGTACCTCTATAGCTCTTATATCTGTGGTTATGGTTGTCCGTTTCCATTTTTAGGTGAACGGATTGATCACTATTCTGCTCACCAATCATCGAATCAGGGTGGCACTGGTGCAGAACATCTGAGGATGGCCCCAGCTGAGACTGACTACCTGCTCTGACATGAGAAGTCACATAAGAGGGAAAATCTGATGGAACCTATGAGAGATGAAATTTGATCCATCCACCACAGGTGGAAACAGCTAACCTAATCTATTATAATCTATCTATTTGTGACTCTTATCACTACAAACTTGTAAAACCCACATTTACTTTCAATCGAAATATTTAAACACATTGTACATTAATACGCCGAGAATAGTAGCAACCCATTAACATCACACATTGATGTTGTTGAAAACCTGGCGTCTCTCTGAACCTAACCTGAGTATGATGGAGTAAGTGTTGATTAAACCTGTTTCTTTCTGGCTTCTGTATCTGCTGATACAGTTGAAATTGCTTAGCAACACTGAAGAAACTAATTAAGAAATTATGTGTTTGGGGTATGGCTGTAAACCACAATGTTATCACATGATAACAGTGTTAGTCACAAGGGTGGTGGAACCTGTTAAGATGCAAATAACCATGACAATCCACACAACTTTGTCTATTAGCAGGGGAAGAAAACGTGCAACAATATATCATTTTGACATGTGTCAGCATATCAGAACTGCTCAGCTGTATTAATTCACAATTAACTACATCACCTACAGTATTATTTTACTCTATTCTTTGCCTTTTATTACTGTAGACTTTAGCATGGAATGTTTCTGCCTGCAATTTATGATATATACACGTATTTTTGTTGAGGAGAGAGCAAAACAAACAAACAAACAAACAAAAATCACCAAAATTTTCTCATAAGATAGCAGAAAAAAATCCAACATAGTTTCTTCCAGCATGCTCAGGAAATCCTCTGTATCTAAATAATGTGTTTCTCTAAGTTTACTGAAATCTTCTGTATCTGACATCATCATCTGAAGTTCCATTAGGTTCCTCTTATGCTTCATTTACATCTTACATCTTTTATTATCGTCACAAAATATTTTCAGAGAACATACTTTTTTTTTTTTTTAAAAGGTATGCTAAAGTTTGTGTGCTAATGGGCCTGAAACACCTAGTTGGTTTTCGTTGACTATGGTTATCCTATAGACACCCATAATGATGGGTATATGATTTTCATAAACTTATTATATAATCACAGCGAGCATTTTGCACTCAAAGAATATCTGCAACAATAACATGAAGTATCCCTTATCTGGTTTAGTGCTTCGGTGGTGCTGGTGCCTATCCCTCTGTCACTGAGTGAGAGGCAGATTACACCCTAACGTGTTGGTCCATCACATAATTGAAGTTACTGTCCTCTGCAAAGTATTGTAATTTTCAACATGCTTATGATAAATGCACTTCTTCAACTAGTGACTTCTGGAGCATATAACACATATTATTAATAATAATATTGAAACATTTATTCAACCCAATTTATTATCTAACATTATATTTCTGTAAAGACCTGGATTACACTGAATATATACAATTCCTATAGATTTTTCTTTGCTAGTATACATGCTGGGTCATCATGCTGGCTTATAATGTCAAATGATATCCAAGTCAAAGTTGTCTGAAGCCATTGGAGAAACAAGAGTTATATTGCCTGTGATAATGATTTCCTTTGGGGGAGAGAGAGAGAGAGCGAGAGAGAGAGAGAGAGAGAGAGAGAGAGAAAGAGAGAGAGAGAGAGCGAGAGAGAAAGAGCGAGAGAAATTAAATGGTATGAGGAAGACATTACTGGGACCTATCACATGCACTGACACTGCTGTGGGAGTCATTAGCTTGCATAAACAGGTCATTCCTTTACTGAGCTGTATTCACTGATCTACCTTTGCTCCTCCTTTCACTAAATGAGCACAGACAGTTCAGCACAAATGTTGCAGCAACCAGAGATTTTGAGGCTGACCTGCTAGGTCTATCAAATGATTTAGTGCCTTCAATTCAATTCTGAGAAATACAGAGTAGATATTGTGGTGTTTTTATATTTATGCATACTGTACCTTTTGTAGAGAATCTGTGCAAGTAGTATCTGATTGATGTTTTTTTTTTTAAAAAAAGGTTCTTTGATAAACTACTCCATGCCATAAACAACTACTAGGTGTACAATCTGTTTTTGAAATCATCCACATGACAATCTGCCAGAAGCTACGTTTTTAGCTGTCAGTCTCACATGAACCCACAGAGACTTAAAGAACAGTTAATATAAGCTTGTTGGAGGCTTTATGTTTACACCGAGGCATTTGTTCTAAGGCCATGTCCCTTTACGCCCTCTAGGCAGAAATGCACTCTGGAAGATGAGTTGATGTTGTAAAGCAGCATAATACAAGACACAGAGTGTGTGCTGACAGACTTCTAGTTGAAAAGTGGTCCCCATCTCTACATACACAGCTTCTTATTTCTTTTGCTGTGTTGCTGAGCAAAACTATCGATGTGTTTTTTTTCTTATATAAATCGGAATAGCAAGAGGCCTTTGCATTTTTAGATGTATTTTTTAATATATTAGAAATTGTTCGGCAACATTTATGTAGAGTTCTTTTAAAAATAATGACATTTAAACAAGGTAGCTTGCAAATAGTTACAGTTTTGACATTGTGTTTTCACAGTCCATCAAATATTTCAAATGTTAAACTACAAAATGTTTTTATTTATTTTACTGCGATGCCAGTAACACAAGACAATTGACTGGATATAGTTATGTAGCTATGTTTGTATATTGGTATATACAGTATTGGTGCACATCTCATATGTAGATTGCACACCAGGCACTACTGAATATAGACTGGTTTTTCAGTAGCTTTTCTAAACAAAAAACAAGGCATGCTAAACCTGGGCAGATTTAAACAATCTAATGGGTGATGACCTGCTAAAAACAATTATACTTTGGTAATAATAAACATTAAATGGAAATAAATATTACATGCAGAAAGAAACAGATACATTTCAGCTTGTGGGTTTTCCAGTGACTGGTGGATACAAGTCACAATAGTTCTTCACTCATTAGCATCGCCACAAGCACCAGTATGACAATTTGCCACATTCTTACAGAGATTATTTAATTTCATTATATGTATCAAAAAGTACACATAACATTTTTACGCAAAAGCCTGAACAATAATTTGATAGTGATGAAAAATAATCCATGTCCACTGTGAGAAACATATTTGATTTTTGTTGTATATTTTTGTTGCTATTTTTGTTATATACATATACAACTACTTTACAGCCATCTTCATATAGCTCTTAACAAATTTACTACATGAAGCAACAAGGAGCTTTTGCTCCATAGATAAAGGGGAAACCCTGAGTTTTAACATTTTAACATTTGGTTATTTTGGAGGTGTCCTGAGGATCACTCAATGTGATCAATAAATTAGCAATAAATGTTCCCACTGAAATGTTAAGTGCTTTACTCAATGAAAATGATAGAGTTGTTTGGAGGAGACAGATTTGTCACCCAACAAAATAACCTTTGTGTTACCTTTAAAAAAATGTGTCATGTTCAACACACTTTCTATTTTTGCAGTCCATATAGGAATATTGCCAAACTATACAGTGGAGAAACTAGGCTTTATATAACAACATCAATATCTCAAAGCTTTTGCCAAGTCTTGTTAACAACACTGAGTGAGAACTGCCAGAGATAGTTGACTAAATTTGCCTACAGTCATCCTTACAGCTTCACAAAATCCTTTCATATCCATAACAAGCACCAACTAAAATAATTAACTCTGCAGAAGGGGGTCATTTATTGTGTCTGATAGTGTGGAATGCTGCTAAAAAAAAAAAAAAAAACGCACAGATTTCCATGAAATTCGTTAGACAGACAGTCCTCGGGCGGTTGAATAATTGATTCAGTTTTGGTGGCGATCTAGATTTGGGAGTTCTTTCCTGAGACAATTACCCTATTTAGCCATGACTATCAAAACTGTTTTCACCCATCAAACTAACTGCGATACAGACAAATCCAAATCCTAAGGGTATGTTTCTAATAGGAGCAAACTGTTAAGCCCAGTTAATTAAAAATAGGAATGCTATCTTTTGATTTAACCTCAAGAACTGTCTTGCATTTGCAGCAGTTTTTGCTCACTTTTTTTCTTTCGTTTTATCTACTTACCTGCTGTTCTAATTGTTTGGCTGACACAATAAGCAAAGACATGAGAACAGATGGATGTGTGATTCTGGCTTTCTCTCTGTTGTCGTCTGATTCACCGTGACCCAGGCCAATCGGTTTGGAGTGAAGGAATCAACAGCCATGCTGAGAGAAGGAGGTTCAAGCTCTCTCAGGATGTAGCCAAAGAATCATATTGTGTACACACCCACATATAGACACTTCAACAAATAACAGCGTATTTGTCACTGTTCTGGGTCATTTTAACCCAGCATTTTGAGTTTCTTATGTTTTGGTTTGATTCTGTATTATGTTCTGATTCTCTTGTTGTGCTGTGTTGATTATTATCATCCTGTGTTTTGGTTTCTGTTTTGTATTTTGAGCTCCCTCCGTTCTATGTCCAGTTTGTCTTTGTGCCTGTTGTGTGCTTCCTGTTTTACTTTGAAAGTCTGTGTCTCATGTGAGTGTGTCTAGTTTTGCTTCCCTTGTTTCGTTAAGTCTGATTTCTCCCAGCTGTGTCTCACCTCCTGTCTCCTATTCCCTGATTACTCCAGTGTGTGTTTAAGCCCCGTTTTTTCCTTTCCTATCACGTCGTACTCTCTTCATGCTGTGTGTTTGTCTCATAATGTTAGTTTCCTAGTGTCAGTTTCTTAGTTCCTAGATTCCCGTTATCAGTTTAGCTTTTAGTTTTACATTGGAGGTTTTGTTTTATTTTTGTAAAGTCTATTTTCTTTCTATTGGAGCTACGCTTTAGGTTTAATCTCCCATCTATGAGTCCTGCGTTTGGGTCCAATCCTGCCCGCGTCTTATACGGCAAAAAATACAGTACTTTATTACGGATTCAGGTTGTGTGTCATGTTTTTAAAAAGTCTTAAAAGTAATAGGATTACTTTCTTGGAAAAGTAATCAGAAATGAGTAACTAATTACTTTTTCTCAAGTAGCTTGACCAACACTGGCTATTAGTGGGGTAATAGGGTGGAAACAATAAGGTTACATGAAAATAGCAAGTTATTACAATAGAGTCCCAGATTTTAAGACCTATGGGGGTGTCCGCAAAGGGGTCATGGACTCCCTGTGGATCCTCTACCTAATCACACGAGCCAAGGTGTAAAAACGGGTGTTCACATGAGAGGATCCATTGCGGTGTCTATAGTCATCTGTAAAACATGATGAAAGATCTGTGATGGTTTGGAGCAGCAATTCAGCCAGAGATTTGGGGATTTTGTCAAATTTGATGAAATTATGAATATAGAAAAGTACCATGAAATTTTTATGCACCATGCAATAGCATCTGGAAATGTTCTTCCTGTCTGAAATGTGTAAAAGTACTTTTTCACATTTCAATAAATCGCTCAATATGTTAACTATATGATGGACGCATAGTACTGTAAATGTTAGACTATTTACTAAACTGCTACCCATTTCCAGTCAACATGCTGAACTTATATAAAAGTTAAAAAATGTTTACTTATAGTTGTCTTTCTCATTGCTGGTGAAATATAATTTTAATGGTATGAAAAGTGTTAAGAAATGTGTAACTTATTCCTTTAAAGAACATATGATAATTTAATTTAAGCATTCCTCCTACGCTCCAAGTTTCTGAATTCAGTCCAATGCATTCTGTTTATTTATTTATTTATTTATTAACCAGTTTAAGGTCATGGGGTTGGATATATTAAAAACATCTTTTTAAAAGGCCAACTTGCCCACACTTTTTATTCATTAACACAAAAACACACTTTGCAGTTTAAGTTCATTATATGTATACACATAGAGATTTGTAATGCGCAATACTCACTAAGTACAGGATTCCTATCACTCCAAGAAAAAGAGAAGTCATGCAGTTCACCTCAGGCTAGCAGAGATTATGTCATGCAAAATATATTTTTCAAAAAGGCCTATTGCTATATAATATGGGCATTGTAATACCAATTTAGTGTGTGCAAAATTATTTTACTGCCCTGGTATTCATATGTTATCACCTTTTAAAGCTAAAAATGAAACAAAAACATTCTGAGACTATTTGAAGTCTTTATAATCTTGCTTTGGAGTACCACTAAATTTTACGCTGTAAACCCCAGATAAACATGTTTCCCCAGCAACAGGAAATTAACATGACAGTGAAATCAAATTTTGATAATGAGCAAAAGGCCCTTAGTTGCTACCAAAATTACAAAGGTATGACAGCAAATCATAGAGGGAGAAGAGCAGAACAATAAGCAGAATTGCCATTTATGTTTTGAAATTAATATAATAACAGTGAGGCCTTAAAACTGACCATACCCGTGAGGAATTATCTGCAGCCTGAGGCTTCAGACTTCACAAAGCTCTGCCTCACTGCCTCAATCACTCACAATAACTGTTGATTTAATTAAATATTCTAAACATTTTCTAATATAAACTGAGCTTTCACAGTGCAGGACACTGATTGTTGTCCTAGACTATAAATTTGAGGAATCCAGATTTTGCAGGGCTCACAACTTTATTGATTTTCCCTCTGAGGCTTATTAGTTTATGAAATCCTGTATTTCCTCTGACTTCCTCTCTAGACTGAGGAATTGCTTAAGAGGACAATATAAAAGGAACTCAAACCTTGTACTTTTCTTTTAGAAGAATTTAATCAGTGGTTGGTTGGTTCCCCGACCCAATTGACCAGTTATTAACAAAAATGAAATCCAACAAAACACTTATTTGATCCAACCAACCAAATCGGAAGACTGAAGACTGAGACGGAAGACTGTTTAAACCACATACTCATTATAAACAAAGGTATGAATATGTGACATACAGTACTTTAAAAATTACTGTGTGATTATATGGAAAATTATCCATGTATATACCTAAATTATAAACTATTATTAGTTGTATCATTAACATGTATATTATTGTGTGGTTTACAGATGGGAGACGTAGGCAGCTATTTATGCAACTGTAACAGTAAAATAATTGTATTATAGTGTGGATAAGTGAAAAGCTACATTCCTAGCTTATTATGTTCTCATATAAAATCAAAAGTTATATTGAGATAAAAATGAAGCCATAGAATAGGTTCACACATGATACATGCTTTCAAAGTCTTGAACATACACATTTGTAGGTACTGTAAAAAAAAAAACCCACTAAAGTATTATTAATACAGCACAAATTAAGTATTCCCTTTCTGTACCGTAAACAAAAGCAAAGAGGTGCAAAATATTTGCATTTAATGAGCCATCCATTTATAGTTGGTTTGGTAGTGTCTACTCTACATAAATTACACATTATCTAATATATTTAAATAACAATGTGTAACAAATTACACTCTTAAGTGGAAGTAGACAGCTACAATATACAGTACAAACTTGGGTTTGTAAAAAGTTGAATAACACCAACAGCAGAACCAATGCAGCATCATGTAGGTACATGCAGAAAATAAATGGACACATGGAACACTAAATAAATCTTGCTTTGTCAGGAGACATTAATGTAACAAACAGGGATTAGCAGACAATTATAAATACAACCAACAGGAAATGACCTAACTCAATAACACAATAGAGGAAAGAGTAATTAAAGCATAAGACAGGTCAACAGAGCAGAAAAGTTCTCAATAATGCACTATAAATGTCCACTTTGTCAGATAGTTTTAACTCATTATGAAGTTCATGCATTTCATCCGCAATTTGGCTGGAGCCTATCCCACCTAGGGTGAGAGGGAATAACCCTGAATAGGTGCCAGTGTATGGTAGAGCTAACACATAACCATGTGAGCATAACTCATCATACATTAATGTGAAAAAGTGTTTCTAATCATAACTTGGCTTTAAGGATAAAACAAGTTTGTGAGTAAGTTAGTTTCAATGTACATTAATGAGCAACCCCAATTGTGATCTCAGCTGCTTTATGTCAGCATGCTAGAGTTAGCATTTACCTCAAAGAAATAACCTTGTCTAAGAACTGTTTCACATTGCATTAGCATGGCTGTAGAAGCATATCAGTTCTATGACCAGACGTATATTTACATCCAAAGCTGAATTTTTTCTTTATCAAAGTACCTCTGCTTATTTCGGGTTTCTTAGGAATTTATGGAAGTTTTGTAAGCAACACAACTTTTAAAAAGATAAACTGATGTTTAAGTGATACTGTGAAGATCCCCATGCATGCAGGACTGTTGAAAGTAGCACTGTTTTTGTAGTAGGCTAACACACATGAATATTTGAGGCTAAAAAAGCTTGTATCACTTAAGATGATGTCAGCCTATGGCAGATATGTGTGTCTATCCCAACAACAGCTGGACCTAATTTATTTTCTCAGTTGGAGTCAGAAGCATACAAAATGAGGAAGAGGACTGAGAGTTAAGCTATTATGTCAGCAGTGGGCCCTGTCCCCTGAATGAAGATGTTTATAAATGTGTCCACAGACAGAGGACACTCATTACAAATCAGAAATGTATAAAATTCACTTGAATCTTTGAGATAATTTTCAGTGTGCTTCAGCTAGGCTAACAAATTAGCAGCTGGCTCGCCACAAGGACTAGATAATGTCCACAAGGGTTTCTAGGCGTTCAGATTACAAACAAATATAATCACACACTCCTTGCAAATGCAGCTTTTGTAAAGCCTCATTATAGCTTCCACAGCATTTTTTTGTTTTAACACCTCAGTCACGCCTGTAATAATTCCCCCACCATGTTTCCATTGCCTGTGCAGTGTGTAGGCTTCCCCCATGTGTGGTTGTGTTGGCATGGAAACAGGAATGACATTATGATGTGTGTGTATTGAATTTTTCACCCTTGTCCCCAGAGTTCCACAGTGAGGAAAGCCTAACACCATCCCCTCCCCCCACCTATTACATGATAGGGGAGGCAGATTCTTTTAAGATCGCAGCAAGCACATCCATAAAAACTCAGCGCTCCCCACCTGCTATGATCTTGTAAAGTGAGAGCAGACCCTCTGTGTAGCTAACAAATGCCCCTGAATGCTCCCCAGTTTCTGTCTACCAGAGCAATCCTGTAAAGCGATTTTGCTGATAGAAGGCTTTTGAATAGAGGTCGTACAGTTTGCTGCTATATGAATGATAATAAGCAGCAAATTATCCCAATCAGTTTCAGGAAATTTCAAGTATTATTTGCAAACCAAATCAACACTCAGAAATGAATATAATTTTCCCCTTAGTATGAATGTATCATCATTACAATGCCCCCTTGTGGCTATTCTATAGAGAGAGAGAGGCATAACGGAGAGATGAAGCACCAGCCTCAGGAATGACCGGTTTCTTTATGAAAGAAAAAAGAAAAAGGTTTTAGGGTTGCTGTCCCCATCTAGTGGTAGCACAAGGGTAAATGAATAACCATCCATGTTACTGTGCCTGTTAATCCCCAGAATAAAAACACAGATCAATTTGACAAGCTGTCACGTTTACTTTTATTGTAAAGGTGATATTATTCCAAAATATTAATATGTTAGAGGAACGGAGATAAACAAAATGAAGGAAATACATCTAGAAAACATCTACACAAGACTTTGGTAAGAATCTTGGGACACATTCTTATCAAAAAATTCCACTGCAAAAAAATAATACATTTTCTAATAATGCTCCAAACCATATAGATGTCAGCTGTGGTGCATCTACATGTACAACGACATAGCTGGGTATAAAGTCAACTGGGCTTTTTGTTCCCTAGAAACAACTGAACAACTGAAGGCATATAAAACACTGGAATGGCTGGGCACCTGTGCTTTAAAGTCTGGAATATACTGTACTACTTAAGGATACCACAAGATATAACAGTTCTTCTTTTTATGAAAACAATTTATAGTTCATAATTATATTTTTCAAGATATAATATACCACAACAAGTTTACAGTAATGTTGCAAAAGAGTCATGTCAGAGCTAGTTTGAAAGCATAAAAGAATCTGCATTAAAGTTTAAATCCAGACTTACAGAGAAATGTTTAACGTTTGTTTCTTCTCTTAACGACAGCTGACCTGATGTCTGGATTTAACCAATACCGATTCAAGAATGTGTCATTTCAGCCCTAAACAGAGTGCATTGGATCATTGTGCAACAGTGTGCCCTGTACTCTTCCCATCCCCACCACCCTCTGCTCCCTTACTCCTTCCTAGCACGGGTGAACATTACAAGCTCTGATCTCCTTCCTGTCCTTGCAGCTAGACAGCTGAGCAGTCTTAAACTTCTGCTTTACTGTCATGAGGCGTTCTTGAATTCCTCCACCGCAAATCTTTGTACATTCTGTCCAACTTGACCATGGTCTCATTCTACACCCTAAGAGTGAGAAAAATTAGAAAAAAGAGAGACATTGTAACAAGTCTATTGTTGTGGTGTCGTAGTCCTGAATGAGCAAAAAGTAGGGGGGAAACCAACCTGGATGCTCGGAGTTGCCCTCAGCTCTGCCCTGTTTGCTCCTCCTCTTTTCACGCTGTTCCTTGCGACGTTTCTTCTCATCACTGTTGCCTTGTCCCCGATTGCACTTCCTGATCTTGCACTTTTTCCGCTGGATCGCTTCATGACAAGGATCTCCGCCAAACTGAGGCTCAAGCATCACCATGCGTGTTCGGATTGAATGACCTTTCCCACAGGACTTATTACACTCTGACCACTCGCTCCACTCTGACATGACACAGTCTATGGCTAAGAAGAAATATGAAAAGAAAAAGACTTAAGAAAAAGTAACCGTACAATAAATCCCACAGATGACACAAAAGTAATGAAGGACATTAGTTTTAATTTTCAAATCAAATTTTAGCTAACATTTGTTTTGGATCGCTGTCTCGGAGAAAAGTTCTAGCACTGCCAAGATTCAAGATGTGCCTTCACAGAATCCAATTCTCGGAGTCATTATTTAAGAGAATCCATGATAATTGCCATATATGAAGACGGACATTCCAGTGGTCCATTCATGCAAAATGTTTCAGTCTAATCTTATCATTTGTTGAAATAGATCTCAAGAACGCTAAAAAGTGTGACAAGCAGACTTTTTGCTTTTTTCCATGTTCAGGGAGGTTTGTTACTGCACCACAAATTTTGAAGTGCAGTCAGCTGACTCACTGTCACAGACATGTTTGTCACTTATTAAAAACATTTGTTCTTGCAATGCTACCTCTTGAGACATCTCCAACTTGATCTTAGTCATGTTGCTATTCAACTTCATTATATATCAATATATGTACTTCAACACAATGAGAATAAACAAGAAACTTAGAATACACCAGATACAGACCACCTCTGTTTACCTGCCCGTTTTTACTGTGAGATAAGTCCCCTTATGAATGTAAGTGTTCACATCAAGACACAAGGTTTCATAACAAGTATTACACGATAAATTACATAAACTAATAAATTAAAGATTAACATGTTCAGTACATGGGTGAGTTTATTACTTACGACACTCTGGTAGCATGCACTTCTCAACCTGTTCTAATTCTTCTGTACACTCTCCCAGTTCCACAGGTGACTTGAGCATACGCTGCCGTGTCCTCAAACCTTTCCCACAAGTTACACTGCAATCGCTCCAGTCAGACCACGGAGTCAGTAAGCAGGGAATTGTATCTAAACCAAAGAAAAACCCATACTTTTTCTCATTTACCTAGATGAATGCAATATCAAACATATTATACTTATGACATAATCTACAACCTGGTTGCCAAATGAATTGGTGCATTATGTAAAGTGTAAATTATTTAAAAAAAGGAATAGAGAATAGTACAACGTGAAATAATACCAAGTCAACTTGAAATGTTAACTGAGACATTTGAGTTGAATATTTTTTTAATATATGTGTTTTAATTTAATTCCAGCACTGTGTTGTGTTACCTCTTCTTTTAATAACACTGTGTTGAATATAGTCCTGTCTTGTTCTGCTCTCTCTCTCTCTCTTGATCTTAAATAGGCTATTTTTTTATTTTTTTATTTTTTATTTTTTTTGGGGGGGGGGGGGGGGGGACCGGTGGGC
>VURO01006389.1:29222-40026 GCA_015108175.1 Pelvicachromis taeniatus
TTTTTTTTTTTTTTTTTTTTTGATTTTTTTTTTTTTTTTTTTTTTATTTTTTTTTTTTTTTTTTTTTTTTTTTTTTGTTTTTGTTTTTATTTGTTTTTTTTTTTTTTTTTGTTTTTTTTTTTTTTTGTGGGGGGGGGGGGGGGGGGGGTAAACGTGGCAGCCCAGTTTAGCATCTTTTTTTTTATTACTGAACAATGCAGCTAATGGGTTTTGACCTTCTCTGTAATGAACTAAACCAGCATCTTGGCAATGGCTTACTAAAGTATACCTGACACCATGCTGTGATATAGTGATTTGCACCACAGAATTGTCTTTTAAGTGCCGTGCTGCCAAAGTTCTTAATGTCATAGCAGTTTTCATTTTTAGCCGTGTACATTTCATCCTGATATCTCTTTGGATCCTCTGAATTATTTAATTATATTATTTAACACAGGTGAAGATTGTGTCAAACTGATATTAGCAAAGGTTACAAAAAAATAATCATGTGCTTTACTATTTTTTCAGCTTTTTAATAATACAGTCAATTAGAACATTTCAGCATTAAAAATATAATTTCAGTTAAAAAGATTGCAATTAGACACCTGGTGGAGTAGCTATTACAGAAACATAAAAAAATTACCAATATTGTTAATTTAGCGCAGCTATGGCATAAACCTTACATTGGATGTTGGTCTAACAAATTTGTTATGCACTGTATAATCAATATATTTTTCTTTCTTTTTTTATAAACAGGATTCAAATGTCTTAGTTTCAACATTTGACATTTAAAAATATTGCACCAAGTAAATACAGTGTATTAATTATTTTATCATTACTGTATTAAGATGTTATTTACATTTTATATAGCACCCAGACTTTTTATTTTGTGTTTTCATTTATTTTAAATGCAATCAAAACTTGAACTGAAGGAACTAGAAAGGTTGTCATGAGGGAACAATGGGAAAAGATCATTTCACACGACTGAAGTTCAGACAGTGACTACAGGGAATCTATTTGGTTATATTAAAAAAAGGCAGAAAATTGATATGAAAACACTGACTGCTGAAATATATTGTGATTGGTGTAGATAGTGTTAATGGGGCAATTTTTGCAGATTTTTATAGTAGGAGGTTTTAGGATAGTTGTGGGACTGAAAATTATGCTACTCACGACATTCTGGCATCATACACTTCTCCACTTCTAGAACCTCTGCCCCACAAATGGAGCCATCTGCAGGAGGCATCTTCACCATTCGCTCTCTCCTCTTCATGCCAAGCCCACAAGTGGCACTGCAGACATCCCATTCACCCCATTCTGTAACTAGGCAACTACTGGGAGCTGAGACCAAGAGGAAAGTGCACGGTTTAAAAAAAAAATCCAGTGTCACTTACATTTGAGAAGTAATGTGTTGATATAAAAGTTTGATAAATGGAAAATGAAAACAAAAACTCACAGCATTCTTCATTTACCACACAGTTCTCAGTCTCCTCTGTGGGCAGAGTGCAGATTGAGCCATCATCAGGGAACTGTTTAACGTAACGCTCCCTGGAACGTGTCCCTGCACCGCAGGACACACTGCATGGAGACCAGGCTATCCACTCTGACATCATACAAGTAGAAGCATCTTGAGAGTCAAAGGAGAAAGATAAAGCAAAGAGTCCAATGAACATTGGGTGATTTTGGCAAAAGAAAAAAATAATTGATTTTGACTGCACATAATCATGAATTGCACTGTATTTAACTAAACTGCATATAAAATGTTAAAATGTTAATGAAATTTTCTTGGACAGTATAAATGACGTGCCCTTGCAAATTATTTACACAGAATGATTTAGCTTATAATAGAAGCTCCCTGAATGACGTAGTTGTGATTTGCTTTTCTGTATTTCTGTTTTTGTATATAATTCCTATGTTAACTATAATATTGTTTGTTGTTCCATACTGTTAATCTTTTATCTCTCAGCTGTCTGATCACCCAGCCTGTTGAGGCAGATGGCCCGTATCCCTGAGTCTGGTTCTCCTGGAGGTCTGTTATAGTTAAAAGGGATTTTTTTTCGCCCCCTTGTTGCCAAGTGGTTGCTCATAAGGGAATAGCTGAGTTTCTTTATATAATAGCTACAGATCTTGATCTCTCTAGTGACTTTGAAAAAGCTAGTTTGACACTATTGAAAAAATGCCTTTACATTTATGGTAATGATTAAAAATACATTTTGAAGTGGAATAACAGTACTGTATTGTTCATGATTGTAAGTGATATTGTTATTATTATGAATGCTCTAATCATTCTTACTCTCTTTTTATCATCATACGTTTGATTCTACCAGAAACACAAATACAAAAAAGTAAGAATGACGCTAGTGCAGACTCACTGAAATTGCCCGTGCCACATATAAACAAAAGCCTTTTTACCGTTTTTTTTTTTGTTCATGGTCATTTGTTGTGAAAAGTGAAAAATTTGACAGAGAACAAGAAAATAAAAATGGCTTGTATGTAGGCATCTGTTTTAAATGTGGGAGCAGTCTTAATGGACAGCTGAAATCCTCACATTGTTTATTCATACGTGTCACATGATGAATTAAATCATCCATTCCTGTCATCTCAAAATACAGAGCACCAACACCTTTTCTCCAAGTGTAATAAATGACAAACTAATGGCTAGGTGACGTCTGAAAACATAAAACAAGCCTAACCCAGCCCTGAGGCAGTGCAAGTACCTCCGGAACACAGAGTACAATTTACAGCCAAATGTCTCTTATAAATAAATATGCTTAATGGCCTCTTCTAAACAAAGTGTTCTCTTCGCCTGTCTTTCTACTCTCACATTCTTGCTGCTGTAGAGCATTACCTCGGGTATTTTATGAATAACAAACAAAAGAAGCATTTCAAAACATGCCATAACTTTTTCAAGACATTAATGGGTACAATAATTATCATAGATATTAAAAATGCTGGTAAGGTGCTCAGTGGATGGGGAATAGGTGGAGAAATCTTAATTAATTACAGTGTTTCTCCACCTTCATAGCAGTCTTCTACTTCTTTCTGGCCAACTCAGTGTGATAAATACCCACCTTCATCACTACATCCAGGCCCCATGCAAGGCTCAAAATCCTGAGTGTGTGGGCAGGGAACACTGAGGTCCAACTGCGCCTTCAGCATCCTCTGCCTCATCCGTTTGCCCTTTTCACAAGTGGCCGAGCTGCAGGCAGACCATGGAGACCAGTTTGAGTAGATACATGTCTCAGGAGTATCATCTGCAGGATAGAAAAGGGAATAGGCATTCTATAATAGCCTGCCATTGTTAAGTGTGTTTTTAATCTTGTGTGTGTGAAAAAGAGAAAATGGAACAGGATGCAGACCTTCCTCTTTCTCCTCCTGGGCAATATCTGCTACAATGTCATCCACATTGTCTGGGACAATGTTGCACTGTTCACCCTGAGAACACAAGACAGACATTTATATTGCTACAATAGTCTACGTTGTGGAAGTGGTTTGTTGCTCTGGGTTTCTGTTTACTCTTGTTCAGTCCTTCTATTCACCTCCTAGGATTATCAGAACAAGCGGAAACACACAGGTAAGCATAAGGTCAACATACATTTAAAATGATCCTAGCTGAGGTAGGCACACAATATAGATAATGACTAGAGTACAGGAATGCATTTCATAATGTGTGGATGTAAGTGCAGTTGCCCTTCAACACAGAATCATGCGTAAAAAAAATCCCCACAGCTGCCTCTAGATGCCACTGAAGGACTGCTAACCTTGGAACCCTCTTGCAATGATGTTTCATCACTCATCATAATTGAAAAAGCTTAATATTTTACAGAAAACTAATTTAAATACCTGCATTAAATGGTTTGACTAACTAAATGTTTGTGCTGTACCTCTCTCACAAGTTGTACTGAACTTCGCAATACTACTGCTGCACATATTGCTACTACTGATATCGCTGTTAGAGAAAATAATTTAAATTTTTTAAATAAAATATTAAACTGAACCACATTTGGAAAAAAGCTAATTTGTTCATAAGTGCCTTAAATAAAAACATTTTTTCCACTGTATTGCCCTAACAGAATACAGGAAATGAATAAAAAATGCTCCCTAAGCTTTTTTCTTCATGTTGGAGGAGGAAACCCCTATCTCCCCCTTCATAAAGGAATCACTGGATTGATGAGTTTTATTGATGTGTAATGGAGGGTTCTTCAGATCACCAAACTGATTGCAATGAAACACTTTTCACAACTAAAATGTAAAGTGTGGTAATGGATCAAAAAAGACGTATGAACTGTAAACACTGTATAATGACTGAATGTTTACCTTTAGAGGTTGGGGTATGCCTGTCATAATGAAATGGGTGCATCATATCACTAGTCCATCAAAAATACATCCAAGACTTGACTATTGGCGAAACAGACAAACCTTTCTGGCAATGCGTTCCACCATCACCCTCGCCACAGGGGTAATAGCACCCCCCTCGGGATCATAAAAAGGGCTTTGTGGATGATCCAGGCTGGTTAAGGGACGGATTTTATCCTGGGGCACAGTAGGCTTGTTGGGAGACTAAAAGAACCACAGACAAAAATGGAAAAAGAAAGAAAATACATGAGCCACAAGAAAGTGGATCTTTGGGATTTTGCTAAAAATAACACCAACGAAATTTCTTTGAAAAATACATTTCCATGTTAAGGACAATGAGCGCAAAGTCCCAAAAGTTACACAAAATGCGAGTTGAACAAAGGACAAGTTTCAAAGTCAGAGAGCAGCTGTGGACGAGCAGTGTAGTTTATATGGGAGCTACTCTCAGTCAACAGTAAAGGTCTGCCAGCAGGGGGCTGATAGAAGCGCCACCGCCAGAGGCAGTCTGGAGGCAGAAGACCAGCTCATCCTTCAACCCCCACTGAGGCCACCCAAAAAAAAAAAAAACAGAGTTGTTTTTGTTTGTCAGAGAGGGAAGGATGAGCAGAAAGGTGAAGAGTGTTCATTAATCAACCGATGCTGTAAAAGTACAGTGGTTAAGACGTGATACTCTGTTACAGACCTGTGCTTTGAACAACTTTGTAACAAAGATGCAATGGCTTGTCCTCCCACCCTAGTTCAGAATAGCAACAACAGACTTCTTAAAAAGCTTTAGCGCTAGTGATATGCTCATTCCTTATTCTCAACAAAACATAGTTTTATATGGCGATACTTATTTGATTTCATTTAGCAATATTTAAATAATGAAGATTAGAACAGTGGAGTCTTCTCATCGTGCTGAAAATTATACATTTGGACAGAGTGAAGGTAAGAATTCATATCTGAGCTTCACAACACTATGTATAACAAACGCAGTATCACTGCATTACTTAGATCCTAAAGACAAAATGAACATTTGCCTTTAACATTGCTCCAATACATACAGTTCCAAGAAGGAACTTTTTTTCTTCTGTATAATTCACATGCAAATTTACTGACATTTATTTGAGGCAGACATCTGCAGTAATTACATTATGTTAAAATGCATGTCTAACAAAAGCAAAAAACTGTGGATTCAGACTTGCCTCAACTAGAAGAACAATTGTTGAGGCTCATTGTGGTAATGCAAAATTGCCTTATTAAATTTCTTAGCCTACATACCCCTTTCGATTCTTCTATGCCCTCAGAACAAGGTGTTCCTCTCACAAGTGGTAATTTCACACATTTTAAAATCCACGGTTGAATAAAATTTTGTACTTTTGTACAACAAAAACGGAGAAAGAGAATGAAGATAAAAGGTCAAATTTAACCAATAGGCTGGCCAAAGTAAACAAAAGGCTACAGTCAGTGGGTGAAGTGTATGAGCTCCAATAGATCAGCCAAAAGTTTAACACATGTATAGTTAGAAATAAAGCCTAATCTCTTGGTGTTGACAGGAGGCATTGAGCATGCAGCACCTGAGCGTGAGGGCTGAAGAAGAGACATTGCTCAAGGCTTTTAGAGGAGAATTGGATGGGCGATGACACTTGAATTGTTGCAGCCTGGCGGTATGACGTGAGAGAGGGAGTGATTGTGAATGTGTGCAGACAGGCAGATGAAGAGGTTGGTATAATGACAAGGTCAAAATGTGAGTGTGAAGGGAAGTTTCAGCTGGTGAGGAGAGTGAGGAAGGTTATCCAGGGGGTAAAAGGCAGAGCGAACAACAGCTGCGATTGCCCAGGGAATGTGGGGTTGTAACCTTATTCGAGAGAAGGACACTACTGTTTTTGTTGCATAATGAAGATAAAGAGCTCAATTTTCCAAAGGTTTTACTTAAAATTAGTTAAGTAAAACTAATTATTGAGCATGCATTGAGACGCCTTAACTAATTACGTTAACGAGTTATTACGTTAACGTTTACGTTACCGTTAAAATATTTAGTAACATGTGAGTAGTAAATTGTAAAATCTTACATTTGAACAAATATGGAAACATTGGTATAGGTGCTTTCCTCACCATAAATTAAATTACTGGTAGTTTTTTTATGTGTCACTTTAGGAAATCGCTGATCACAACAAATTTAAAAACATTTTACATAGAACAAGCACGCTTACAGCAAAAGAGAAAAAACACTTTTTTGTGCTACTGTTTGAGGGCAAATTACTAAGATATTACATTCAATTTTATACAATTTGTACCTACCTCATATGACACCCCACTATCAGTGCCTGCATCCCAGGGGATTAGGTCCTGGACCACCTTTTGGACCCATCCACACTCCTTTGTACACAAGTCCTCAGCAGACAGACCTACATTCCAGTCTGGACTGGGCCCCAACATCGTCAGGAAGGACATGAGGTGACGTGTCCGGTCTACTGAAAATTCTGCTGAGGGGGCAGCCCGTCTGAGGAAGAGCATGAGTATGAGTTCTGAGTGCATCAAACCACTTTGTGAGTAAGGGAGAGCCCAAATGACAAGTGGGAATTTCCAAAGGCACACAAAAGATGTGTCCTTCATAACACATTAGGGTAAGCTGCACCTGTTCAAAGTAAGATGCGCAATCTGGACAAAACAAAATCCAGTAATGCATTTGGCTTATCCTCGTGTGTTTGTAGGGCCATGCATTTTCAATTTTGCCCTCAAGTTATTATAAAATATAAAAATAAATATTCTGGACTTCTGGTTCCTGGCACATTGGATTTTGCCATGCTACTTGGTCCAAGATTATTATATTTTCACAAAATTAATACAAATGAAATCAGAAATAAGAAAAACACTCTGAATATTATGTTCAGCTAGAAGGAAAGCTTATCTAATATTGTGAAAATTTACAGGCATCGCATAAGAAGATACACATTTCTTTGACACTTTGTAGATTCAGATTGCCAGACCACATCTGTCTCCAAACTACATTTGTTTTGTTCTAACACTGGAGACTCGCACACATACACCTCTGGCCATCTTACTTGACCAATGATTGACAGCTAAACTAATTACAGGAATTTTTCCAGATAACACAAGAATAATTAGGAGCGAGAAGCTTCTTCTAAAGGATACAATTAGCCAGTGATTCCTCTTCACCTGTCATCATGGCTACATAAACCTGTGACTTCAGCCAACTCTGTCCTGCACTTACACATTCTGCTAATGATGCCTCTGAGGAGCTGAAATAACTGTTATCCCCTGAGAACACACAACTTGACTCAACTCCCCGGGGTCTCTGTTCAGAGAGTACTGCAAGCCTCTGCTTTATCTCAGAGTGCCACCTGGGTTCCACAAAAAAGTCAGGTGTAATTGACAGAAAAGAAGAGACAGAACACGGCTGGTTGCAAATAAGGCAGGGATTAATCACCCTAGATAACCCCAGTGAAATGCTTTAGTAATTCCAAGATGTTTTGGTTTATAAATATTCCAAGGTGTGATTTTGGAGAAGAGTTGATATAAATTTTAGCAGGTGTCAAAATGTTGCTACATGGATATATTCACTCATTCCCTTGAATATGACAGTTTCAAAAATTACTTGTGTGGGCGGTTAATTGGTGTGTTCGCTGTGCTTGGTAAAGGAGATATAAACCACTTTCTTAAGGTAAAGAAAATATTTCCTGTATGCAAAGCAAATAAATGAAAAAAAAAGTTTTTTTCTTGGCACGTTTACTTTCTTTGATTTCCACTGCTCCTTATTGCATGGCTGGCTATTGTTTTTAATAACAAGGCATAAACTGGGCTGATGCACCCACAGTGCTTCAGTAATCTTTAGGCTCAAAATCTAAAGAGGCCAAGGCATGACCGATGTTTGTCTATCCACGTCTCAGATGTTTCACAGGTGGTATTCATGGCCCAAAACAATGACAGAGCCTCACCTGTGTTTGACAGATTGCTGCAGATACTTACTGCTGTACTTCTTTCCTGGCCTTCTCAGTACATATTGATGAAAGGAAACTTTTGAATTTTTATCACTTCATAAGACTTGTTGCTACAGATTTTCAGTTGTTTCTCTCCGTTTCCCTTCCTTATGAGTGACTTCTTAACGGTCACTCTTCCATTGAGATAATTTTTGATCAGGCTTTAGTAACCAGCTGATGGTTCAGCTGAAGGGTGAGATTCATATCTCAGGTCTCTCAGGTCTTGTTGGGTGTTTTTTCATCACTTTCAGATGCTGTTTTGTTGCAAAAACATTTTTTTTTTATTATTATTATTTTATTATACTTTTTGCCTGCCACTTTTTCTTTCATCCCTCACTTTTTCAGTTTCCTAATTTTTTAAGGACACACTGTACACCATTCTGAGATATGCCAAGATTTCTGGCTATAAGCTCTTTGGGATAATACTATTTTATGCCTGTCAAATAGTTTTTTCCCTGGCATTTATTGTCGATCCAACTGAAAAATGGGAACAAATGATGTGTTTTTGAGACGAGACAAGCTGCTACGAATAATGTGTCTAAAGTGCCAATTTAAAATTGGTTCTTTGACGACTTGTTTGACGTGTAAAACAACATTGGTTCATCACTTGAGTTATGTCCCCTTTTGTATGAATGACTAATTCACAGGTCACTGCTAAGTGGCTTGAAAAAAAATCCTTTTCACTAGCTGGGCCCACGTCCTCGTATTGGTTTGGCGGCGATTTAGTAGGTAAAGGTGAGTGGCTTGGACATGAATTGAGCTGCGGTTTGGGGAAGGCCTCGAAGGGGACTGGCGACGGCTCCCGGGCCTGGCAGATCCCCATGTACTAAATAGATGTGAAGAAGTTAAAGAATTGTAAAGGGGAGGGAGGGAGGGGCACGTAAACGAGAATGAACCACTTGTAGAACTAGGGGAACCGATATAGATGAGGACTGGAAGGAGTGTGTTGGAAGCGTGGTCCCGCTCCTGAAATTCAGATATAATCTCCAATTAAAATGAACAGGTACTAGAATGAATATGAGTGAAAAAGCAGCCAGTGTCCAAAGTAAAAGACCTTCAGAAAGCCTGGAAAACTATTGCTCAAGAGCACTTTGATCAAATCATTGCACAGGACTGTAGAATACAGTATTTAAAGCTTAGCCACATTTTAGTATGCAAAAGAATGTTAATTCACACTGCTTATAAGATTTTTATTTTAGCTGCTATTCGCATAAAACTCACAGAATATCACCATTGTCCTGCTAGCGGGATTGGGGAGGCAATAAGAAACCAGTGCGAGTGTCATGGAGCTGTCAGGCAGCCATTTATTTATTTTTTACAGAAACAGTGAAACTAATAAAAAGATGTTTAGTTAACTGAAAGCGCAAAAAAATGTGATTTCGGAGTAAGAGAGTAAAGCATAGATTCATCAAAATCTGCGTGAAGCCTTCAGGAATATCTATTATGTTAACGCCCACCACAAAATATACTGGAAAACTGGTGTTGAAATGTTTTATGTAAGTCTGGCATCCATCTGGGACTGAAAATGTGTGTGTTTCAGTTGATAGCAAATGCTGTCAAAGAAGGTTGAGAAGTGGTCTTTAGTAGTTTGTAAAAATAAAGTTGTAAACTTCTTCTAACCTTTAGAAAAGGCGAAAAACTGAGATTCTGAGAAGCAACATTTTGTGCACTAAAACTTATTTATTGCATTTTAAAAGAAAAGTGATCTCTATTTGTTTTAGCAGATCTTAACACATAACCTCCATTCATACTGATGCTGGTGTTACATAAGCTTTAGTTTTCTTCTACAGTGGAAAACAATATTGACATGATAGTTCTTTTAATTACATGTTAAATCACATTTCTTATTACTGAAATCAACAGCCTTGTTCCTGTAATATTTTATAGATAGACAGTAACTAAGACTGCGTCAGACACTCACAGTCAGGAAGCCGAGACGGATCGTGACATTTACCTGGACTATTTCAGGATCGGGGACTTTAAATACAATAGCAAGCGTTATTTGTACTCGGTGAGAGTTCAGGTTTAAAATATTCCCTTTTAAACAAGAAAAGTACCAGTGTGTACTGATTGCAAAATGATATGACAGTGGAAGGACTATGGAGATAAGAATGAGAAACCTAAGAAGCATAATTTTTTTTAGATGTTTGTAAACAGAACATTGACTTGAAGAAACAACTGCAGCATACTGAGGCACAGAGCTTCTTCTTCACTTTGAGTGCTCACTACTGTGTTTGTTTATTGATTTATTTACTCAGTCATTGGCAGCAATTGTGGTTGCCTTGTGGTTGTCACTTTTCACCCAAATGTCCAATCAGAGTGAAGAGGTGTTGAGAAACACTACATTAGTCAACACTTACATCTCATTTGTGCATCCCAATGGAGATGGAATGCACAAATTCATGTCTGTAGCACAACAATATACAATATTGCTATCAAAAATAATGCTTCAAGAATACAAGAATGCAGATACTTGTAACACATTACTTCCA
>VURO01006390.1:6417-19777 GCA_015108175.1 Pelvicachromis taeniatus
ATGATATTTAAGTGATATCATATTAAGCTAAAGGTGCTGCTGTTTCTGAGTGAAAACTATGGTAATTAAATTTTAAAAAGAATCAAACCGGATCCAAAGAACTGGATAGCTTACAGAATCTCAGAAATACTCTCAAGCACTGACATCAGGATAACGAAAAAGGAGAGGTATGCTGCACCCTCTTTCATCTTAGTGAATTGCAGTATGCCGCTGCTAATATCTGAGGCATCATGTAGGAACTTGCTGTGAAAAGAGTCTAAATAAATTACGTGCGCTTATGCAAATGTTAGCATAAATATTTGCTGTATGCCAGCACTGGCATTATGATTGACTGGGTTTGATGTGTCTAAAAAAGGAACTGTGCGAAGAAGAGTATTGTGCGTATTATTTAAAAAATATATATGCAACAGTGTTCCTGCCAAAGCTGTGGTTATGATTAAAGTTATAATGTTCCTAATTATTCTGTAATTGTTCTTAATTATTTTAAAGTTAGCACCAAAAGTAAGGTAATTTGCGTTTGTTTGATTATTACTTTGTTGTAACAATGCTTCTGTGTGTATTGTTGGAAAGCCTGTTTATTTCCCCTTAAATGGTGCCACATTTTTAAGGAAAATACATTTGTGGTTTGCCTACAGAGTTGAGTATTTGGGCTGAAAAATTCTTTGCCAGTGTCAAACAGTTGATTGACTCTTGTTTATTGTCATTTTCCAACAATATAAAATTGTTTGCCAAGAAGCATTGTTACAAACAAAGAAGTAACAACCAAAGACAAATGTCCTTACTTTTTGTGCTAGGTTTATAAACCATCCATCAACAGCAATATGCTGTGACGGGTACAGAGTACAAGGGAACACTGTGGTTTAGAGACTGAAGACATCACTTAAAGCGATGAAACACTTCTACCACTGAAAGTCCACTAACCCAATCCCAGTGCGCCCTGTTTTTACAAATAACATCCTGAGTATAACTAGTATATGACAGAAAAATATACAAATTTTATTCTTATTCAAACACTAACAGCTGTTTGAATATAAATTAATCAGGAAATCAGTAATCATTGTCAGATTAGATATTGTGGGAATACTATTATTTAGAGTAGCTCTCATTAATTAAAATGCATTGATCATGATTACTTGCCAAATTAATAAAATATATACCATTCATCCATTAATTTCCTCCGCTTATCCGGGGCTGGGTCACGGGGGCAGCAGCTCAAGCAGAGAAGCCCAGACCTCCCTCTCCCCAGCCACCTCCTCCAGCTCATCCAGGGGCACACCAAGGCATTCCCAGGCCAGCCGAGAGATATAATCTCTCAAGCATGTCCTGGGTCTGCCCCATGGCCCCCTCCCGGATGGCCGAACTTCTCACCCTATCTCTAAGGGAGAGTCCAGCCACCCTTCGGAAGAAGGCAATTTCCGACGCTTGTATCCGTGATCTCGTTCTTTAAGTCACTACCCACAGCTTGTGACCACAGGTGACGGATGTAGATCGACTGGTAAATTGAGAGCTTGTTCACCACAACAGACCGATGCAGCGTCTGCATTACTGCAACTGTAGCACGATTCATCTGTCGATCTCCCGCTCCCTTCTCCCGTCACTCGTGAACAAGACCCCGAGATACTTAAACTCCTCCACTTGGGGCAAGAACTTGTCTCTGACCTGGAGTGGGCACTCCACCCTTTTCTGACTGAGGACCATGCCCTCGGATTTGGAGGTGCTGATTCTCATTCCCACCGCTATCACTCGATGAAGCCAACAGAACCACATCATCTGCAAAAAGCAGAGATGAGATTCTGAGACCACCCAAGTTAAAGCTTTCCGCCACTTGGCTATGCCTAGAAATTCTGTCCATAAAAATTACGAACAGAATCGATGACAAAGGGCAGCCCTGGTGGAGCCCATCACCCACCTGGAACGAATCTGACTTATTGCCGGCTATGCGTACCAAGCTCTTGCAAGGGTTGTACAAGGATCGAATGGCCCGTAGCAATGGGTCAGACACCCCGTACTCCTGGAGCACTCCCCACAGAACACCCCGAGGGACATGGACGAATGCCTTCTCCAAGTCCACAAAACACATGTAGACTGGTTGGGCAAACTCCCATGCACCCTCAAGTATCCATGAGAGGATAAAGAGCTGATCCAGTGTTCCACGACCGGGACGAAAACCTCATTGTTCCTCCTGTATCTAAGGTTCGACTAACGGACGGACTCTCCTTTCAAGCACCCTGGCATAGACTTTCCCAGGGAGGCTGAGTAGTGTGATTTTCCTATAATTGGAACACACCCTCCGGTCCCCCTTCTTAAAGATGGAACCACCACCCCGGTCTGCCAATCCAGGGGTACTGCCCCTGATCTCCACGCAACATTGTAGAGGCATGTCAACCAAGACAGCCCTACAACATCCAGAGCTTTCAGGTACTTGGGCCAGACCTCATCCACCCCAGGGGCTTTGCCACCAAGGAGTTGTTTAACTGCCTCAGTGACCTTGCCCCCAGAAATAGGTGGGACATCCCCTTCGTCCCCAGACTCTGCTTCCTCCATGGAAGACGTGCCAGTGGGATTAAGGAGGTCCTCAAAGTATTCCTTCCACCGTCCAACAATGTCCTCAGTTGAAGTCAGCAGTGCTCCGACTGCAGTATACACAGTACAGATAGAACACCGCTTCCCCTCCTGAGTCACCTGATGCTTTGCCAGAATCTCTTCGAGGCAGTCCAAAAGTCTTTTTCCCTGGCCTCTCCGAACTCCTCCCACACCCGAGTTTTTGCTTCAGCGACTACCTGTGCCGTGTTCCGCTTGCAGAGGGAACAAACCATCTCGTCCACTGGAAGAAAGCCCAACATACAGGCAGCAAGCCGAGGGGATACCAAGATACCCACCCCAGCTCTCACCAGGGGCAACTCCAGACTGAGACAGAGTCCAGCCCCTCTCCAGGAGACTGATTCCAAAGCCCAAGGCATGCGTTGAGGTGAGCCCAACTATATCTAGCTGGTATCTCTCAAACTCACACACTAACTCAGGCTCTTACCCCACCAGAGAGGTGACATTTTATGTCACAATTGCTAGTCTCGGTAGCCAGGGATCGGTTTGTCAGGGCCTCCGCTCCTGGCCGCCGCCCAGCTCACAATGCACCCAACCCCTACGGCGCCTCCTGCTGGTGGTGGGCCTGCAGGAAGATGGGCCCATGTCCCTTTTTCGGGCAGTCCCCGGCCGGGCCCCACCAGACGCTTGCTTTTGGGCACCCTCGGGTCTGGCTCAAACCCCTCCACTTCATAACGTAGCGATTCGTGGAGAGGAAATATAATATATACAGTATAAAGTATATATACAGTATAAAGTATAAAGTATATATATATATATATATATATATGGATGACTTTGATGCGCTTAAAAATGAACTATACATATAACCACTCACCCTTTAATAGACAGGGAGAATGACACAAAGTGGAGGCTTTAGCCCATGAAGGGAGATGAGAAACTGCAATGCAGGGAGAGATAATGAAGCCCACAAAGTGATAACATATAAACTAGCCGGGGAAGGAGCCGTTCAAGGTCAATTCTTGAGTGCATGGAGTATTGAGATATGTGAGGACTTTGATGTTTGATGATTGATCTGGGACCGCCCCTGTCAATCTGATGTGTTATGTTGAGCTGTGAAAATCCCCAATGTACATGTAATAAAATCAATTGATTGTTTATGTTGAGAAAGGCAGGAATGGGATATTAAACCATTTTATGATGCAGTATACTGCCGATTTCTAAGAAACACTGTTTGTGTAGAATCATAGCCTTATTTGTCTGATTATAAAAAACAAAACATACTGCACGGGGAGCCAAGGTCATAAACCAAGCTTACTGAGAGATAGAAAGGAATGTTTAAGTTTTATACAGGCGGGTGTGGGCCATCCTAGGCTAAGAGAGAGTATAAGAGACTGTGTGACGGTGAGACATTTGGAGACCTGCTGTGACCCTCTAAGCAGCTCTAACGTCTGGACGTTGGTAATGCTCAAATTGTTGTATGGAATAAAGAGAATTATATGGAATAAAGATATTATTGACTGAGCATTACACCACTGAGTGCTGTTCTTCCTTCAGCCCCAAAAACCAAACAAACCGGAAATCCATCCATCCATCCATCTTCCTCCGCTTATCCGGGGCCGGGTCGCGGGGGCAGCAGCCCAAGCAGAGAAGCCCAGACCTCCCTCTCCCCAGCCACCTCCTCCAGCTCATCCGGGGGAACACCAAGGTGTTCCCAGGCTACTGAAAAAGCATAGAAGTTTTCCAAGAAAGGCTTGAGTCAGAAACTTTACATTCTGCAGAATAAGCAAAGAAAGACTGCAGATTGCAGCTAGAGGGCCAAAGGATACATCTTTCACCATCTTACAATGCTGTAATTGCTGTCATTCCCTAACTCTTTGTGAATGGGTGAATGGTACTCATAGCCATGAACAAGTTTTCAGTAACCAGTTTCTATTGGTGGAGACTGAGGGATTTCTAAAAAAAATTAAAACGTACATCTCTGCTATCACTTCTGACATGAAGACAGAAAAGTAAACAGCAGAGTTACCGGAGTTGGACTAGCTGGTATATAATGATGTGCTACGTGATTGCTAGCCACACAGCTATGGTCGCTTAATATAACACAGTGAAGGTGGAGGAGGAACGCTAACTTTTTTCCACTCTATAAAAGATAACGTGAGGGTTCTCGATGGTTAAGGACAAATGCAATCACATGGCAGGATGCTGTAAACGGACCAGACTTCAGTCAGGAGAACAACTGAAATAATCCATCCACAATCCGAGGTTAGTCATTAATTTACTGCTGCATGTAGTTACATAGTAAGGTTTTAAAAACTGAGCTTTGAAATGAATAGTGTAATAATAACCAAGAGAGGCCGACAGTGATCACTGTCCATCACTATATACTATTACAAGGTTCTCCTTATCAATGTGACGTCAGATGTCTGCCACAAAATGCGTATCTTAAATCACCATAATGTATTCTAACTCTGTTGTGTTATTAGAATTATATATTTGTAATATCTAATATCTTATTTTATGTAACCAAGAAAAAAAAAACATCAAACATGTAAGCATGAAAAAATCTGAACATAATAACCCCTTGGGGGAGGGCAAAAAAACTGTTTAAAAGCATGACAAAAACTGCTCTGCATTTATAAGTTGTACTTGGTATCACTGATACTGCATTTGACCAAATGTTGCAGTATAGTATTATGTACCAGTAGTTGAGACTATAAATTATAAAATAATTTCTTTTAATTGAATCACGCCGGAAATATACTTTTGTTCTTTCGCATCATTGTAGTTTATTTTGAAAAGTGTCCCGGAAGTAGCAACCGATGAGTCAAATGACTTGACGGACCCTCCGTTAGCAGATTGAACCGCAGATCCAGAAAGTCCTCCAGAGTCCGGTTCTGTGGACAGAACAGAGGGGGACCGACACAGTTAACCGCCGGATGTGGAATTAAAATCGGAAATGGAGGCGAGAAGAGGAGGTTAGTTTACTTCCTGCTGCTAGAGAGTGAGAGCGGTACTGGTGCTGCTAAGCTAACGTTAGCATCGTGCTAATTTCAGCTTCTGCGCTATCACATTGTACGTCACTTCCTCTTAGCGCCTCCTACTTATGTACAGAGCATACCAGGAGAAGAGAGGAGGACTGCAGAAAGTTAGATCTTAACTGAAAGAGTTCCTGAACAAAAAGGATGAGCTGGTTGTAAAAAGAAACGAATCCTCTGACACTGTTCTGACAACATCGGTCCTGCTGCCAGCAGTAACCAGTTTTTCTGTTGGTGGAGCTTTCGTGCGTCATTGGCCGTTTCTCAATCCGGTCTTTAAGTCTGACGTCATTAGCCGTTTCCGGGTCCAAACTCCCAGGACCCAAAGTCAAAAGAACCTTCAGAATCACTGAGAGTTAACAAATGTCTAAATCTCTAATAAAATGATCAGTGTGGCTGCTCTATCAGGTGTAACAATTACGTTTAACATCCAGGCATCCATGAAAACGGGATTTATGAAATTTAACGGAGTTAGATGTTAGCAGGGAGTTAGCTTGCTAGTTTCCATCAAAATATACCATATTCTGACTGAGGGATTTCTGAAAAATTTAGACTGTACACCTCTGCTATCACTTCTGACATAAATGAAGACGGAAAACTAAACAGCAGTGAGGGTTACTCAAGTTGGACTAGCTGGTATATAATGATGTGTTACGTGATCGCTAGTGACACAGTTATGTTCACATAATATAAACACAGTAAAACTGGAGGATGAACGCTAACTTTTTTTCCACTCGATAAAAGTTAACGTTAGAGACAAATGCAATCACATGGCAGGATGCTGTAAACGGACCAAACTTCAGTCAGAAGAACAACTGAGATAATCCATCCAGAATGTGAGGTTAGTAATTAATATACTGCTGCATGGGCTAAGCTTTAATTATATCTTAAGGTTTTAAAAATTGAGCTTTAAAATGAATAGTGGTAATAAAAACCAAAAGAGGCCGACAGTGATCACTGCCCTTTTTTAGGGGCTTGTTCAGATTAAATAGAACAAGATACAAAGCATAAAAACATGTTAAAAACAAAACAGCCTTAATAAACACAGAGTGGTTTGGACCCAGAAGCAGGGTTCATAGGTCATTACTTAAAAAACGGATACTCAAGTACGCAAGTCGGCACTTGCGTTCTTGCTAGTCCAGAGCCGTTTCTAAATATGCATACTTGTATGGAGTTTTATTTTTGATGTTAATTAGCAGTTCCAACATTACAGAATTAAATGAGCAAAAGACAGTGTCACAGGGGGTTTTGTGTAATTACTATTAGACACAGTCAAGGGGTTGAATCAGAAGATACCAAACAAGGATCATAAGGTTATAGTTGTAATTGCTTTGATATTATGTGAATGCTGTATAGTTTTAAAATATTGTCTGGTTTCATTTGTAAAGCATTGAAAATTTGGACTTATGTATGCAAAATTTAGCCAGTAAAATTAGTAAATTAATCAAATCAAAAATCAATTTAAAAAAGCCAAAGAGAGAAGTCAGATATAAGACACAACAAAAGTACAAAAATCTTGCCAGAAAAGATTAGAACATAAGCAGGACCAGGATAAGTGAGAAATATCTTCCTTCTGACAGTGAAAAAATGAACAGCTAAGATGTCTTTTTTAATATTGTACAAGAAAAGTTCTTGTAGGGTAAAAACAATGAATGATTTTAAAAGATATTTCCTTTACTTTTGCTGGTTAACAGAAATTTTGATGGTAAGGTTCAAATTTTCTTACACTCCAGGTCCTGTTATTAATTATTCCAGTAAGCAACAGCCACTGGGACACAGGTTCTGTCTTTCTGAAACAGAGTTTGTATGCCACACTTGTTTTTCTTTCTTATAGTGGGAAAACAGATCTGTCTAACAGCGATAACAGATTTGTCAGATCCAGTGTTAGGTCATTAACAACAGAATTTCTATACACTGTTAAAACATTAGTAGGGATAGCATCAAACACTATGGCACATTCCTTTGGTGGAACAGGAAGACCATATGTAAATTTCTGAGTAAGAAAGTAAACCTCCAATTGGATTAAGAAGTTGTGCAACAAGATGAATCCCATGAACATACCAGTCACCGAAAATAGAGATTTGTGATCGTATAAAATGTTTCTGTTGTTCCAAATATAGTATCTGTGTGGAGAAATGTGGATGTGGATGTTGAGTTCTCGAGAAATTGTTTGATTCAGTTTATTTTAAACACATTGTTTATTGGTCTTGGAGGAACGTTGTGTGCTTGTGCAGTTGTGCAGGTAGAGCACCACTTTCCCCTCCTCCTGAGTCGCCTGACGGTTTGCCAGAATCTCTTCGAGGCAGTCTGAAAGTCTTTTTGTTTCTGTTTCTTCCCATCTCCAAGCTCCCATTTCTTGCTGAGATCCTAGAGAAAATTGTGGTCAAGCAGCTAACCTCCGCTCTTGATTAGCACAGCATTATGGACTGTTTTCAATCTGGTTTTCGGAAATCTCACTCAACAGAAACTGCTTTGCTCAGAGTCTCAAACGACATTTTGATGCAGAGTGATGCATGTAAATGTTCTGTGCTTCTCATGCTAGACCTGACTTCAGCCTTTGACACTGTTGACCATCAGATCCTCTTGGATAGACTGAGATGTTGGGCTGGAATATCAGGTTCGGTACTGCAGTAGTTAGCCTCCTATCTATCTGACCGATCAACTTTCTTGGCTACATCAACCTACAGATCTCAGTCCTGTCCTGTCCAGTGTGGTGTTCCTCAGGGTTCTGTTCTGGGACCTCTACTGTTCCTGCTCTATCTGCTCCCTCTTGGGCCCATTCTGTCATCCTTTGAAGACATTTCCTATCAGTGTTACGCAGATGATATCCAACTGTATTTATCGTTTCCTCCAAACAATCTTTCTAAGGTTCACAATCTCTTGAAATGTCTGACCCAAATCAAGAGCTGGATGGCTGGCAGCTTTCTTCAACTAAATGAGGAAAAAAATGAAATTATCATCTTTGCACGTGAAAAAACAACTGACGAAGTGAAGGAGATTCTTGGTCCTCTGGGTGCTTCAGCTAAATCCACAGTAAGAAACCGTGGGATGACCATTGACTCAGGTTTCACTCTAGATAATCATGTCAGAACTCTGGTCCGATCCTGCTTTTACCACCTCAGAAACATCGCCAAACTTAGATCCATTGTCTCTCGCCCAGAAATGGAAGTATTGATACATGCATTTGTTTCCTCTCACCTGGATTTTTGTAACGCTCTTTACACCTGCCTTTCCAAATCTTCCATAAACCGGCTACAGATGGTCCAGAATGCTGCTGCCAGGCTTCTAACCAAATCCTCCAGATTCTCTCATGTCACTCCACTGTTAATACAGCTGCATTGGCTCCCTGTGGAGTTTCGGGTCCATTTTAAGATACTTGTTTTGACTTGGAGAGCCCTGCAACGACAGACTCCAGCCTATATTAGTGAGTACCTTCAACCATACACTCCATCCAGGTCCCTGAGGTCCTCTGACCAAGGCCTGCTTTCTGTCCCCAAAACCAGACTAAAGACCAGAGGAGACAGAGCCTTCTCCTCTGTAGCTCCTAAACTCTGGAACTCTCTTCCTCTGCCACTGAGGACTGTCGACTCAGTGGTTTCTTTCAAAAAACAACTAAAAACTCACCTTTATAAATCTGCCTATGTAATTTGTTAATGTTCTAGCTTTTCTTTTTTTTCCACAAAATTGTATTTATCTCTTGTATTTGTATAGTTTTATGTTCTCATGTAAAGTGCTTTGTGGTCCCTACCTTGAAAGCCGCTATAAAAATAAAGTTTTACTTACTTACTTACTTTTTCCATGGTGTCTCCGAACTTGTCCCACACCAGAGTTTTTGCTTCAGCCACTGCAAACCTCAAACATCAAAGTCTTCATTCATAAATCAACAGAAGCGTAGCATTCAGATTAAAACCAGAGGTGGCAAATTTACAGGCATTATTTACTTAAGTAGAAGTACGGATACTTGTGTTAAAAGAAAACTTCAGTAAAAGTTGAAGTACTGATTGAACTTCTTTACTGACATAAAACTGCTCAAACAAACCGACCTACCTAAATGAGACAAAGGGGAAACTTAAATAGTGTCTGATCAGCCCACAAAGACACAAAAAGGGGTAGAACACACAAAAACCTAACTTGAATCCATTTACTTACTTACAGTGCTCCAAAATGTATTCCAACAGTTCACAAATAATGCAGTTCTCAATTGTGCTCCTCCTTTGCTCTCGAGTGTCTCCTTGTCTGTGGTAGCCCAGTGCACGAGTGGTGCTCCCTGAGACTTCTCTCTGCCCGACTCTCCTCAAGAGGAAGTAAAAGACCAGAAAATCACAGTTAGCAAGTTTGCTAGCTGACAATTCCAGCTCAGTGTAATAATGTGACTTCGATGGTCGCTTCATCCAGCTATGCCGCTGGTTGTAGATGATGGCTGATTGCAAACATCTGGCCCAGTGACGAGAGGACCAACGACAGCGTGGAGGGTTTTTTGTTTTTTTTGAGCGACGTTCCAGTCACACTCCATACCAGTTGGTGGCAGTAATGCACCATTCAGTTGTTTGCCAACCGCCAATAAAATTGAAAAAGAAGAAGAAGACAGCGCGGCGGGACTTCTGGGTCGAAGGTCGCCCGGCTACTATTGGAGACCGGCATCTATTTGTCATCACGTTTTCAAACCGTCATTTATTAGAAACCGGCGTTTAAAAGAGACAAGCTTCTAATGGAAGATATATGGTATTAAATTGCACAATTCAGTATTTAAGCAGAGAATTTGTTTCAATATGCTCGAGTCTGCTGGTCATTCATAACCCATTTCCCAACACTACAAACGATTTCTCACAACATTACATCTAGACTAAGGAGATCAGGGACTCTAGTAAATAAAAGTACTGTGAAACTGCAGAATGAGCAAATCGTAAGTTTTTCCTGGAGGGAAGACTTCAGAGTCCTCAGATACGGACATCAGTGATGGAATCTGGGAAATATCATGATCTTAGCTACTATGTTTGTGAAAGAACATTCATACATCTGACAAGCTTTTTAATGACACAACAGAAGTCACACGGAAGTGAAACCCATCAGCTCCACCAAGTGTTCAAAAACAATGGTTCACATGAGGATCCATGTGGATCAGAACAGATTTACCTGCAGCACCTGTCACAGCAGTGGACTGGAAGTTGTTAATAAAGTTTAGACTTGATGATTCTACACTCTGAGGTGGTGTAATTTTTGATCTCTCAAATTTATGAAATTGTTTTCCCTGTGTTTACAAACAGCAATAATGATAAACAATAATAATCTGATATCTCGATATCGGAGATGTCACAACAAACTGGTCACTGAATGGACTATGAACAGCAACACAATCTGATTCCTGCTCTTGCAATGAAATTCAGTTTGTGGTGTAGCAGCAACATGATCAGCGTTAGTGCTGTGTTTTGACAGCTTAGGCTCTGTGCTCACCTGGTGTGGATGTGACTGTTGGCACAGTTTTGTGTTACTGTCTGCTTTTCTTGAGCAAACCAGATGGTTGTTCTTCATCTTTAACTCCTATAGCATATAAATATTTGCCTTGTGTAATGTATGCTTATAAAATCTCAGGACATGAAACCTTTTCAAGTCAATTCAATATGCTGTTAGTATGTAAAGAAATCATCTCTTTATTCCAACTAAAGAGTCCAACTAAAGAGTCAAACTGTCAATGTATGAAAATACTTCTAGTTTAAAAACAACATAAGCTCAATATCAATACCTGTGTTTCAGGTTTACCTCCAGGCATCCGAAAAGTGATTGTTGGTGAAGTAGAGGGGAAAGAGTGGAGCTCCAGTCTGGACCAGGAGGACACAAGCATTAAAGAGGAACAGGAGGAAGTTGATATCACCCAGTTCACCTTTAGTGCTCTCCCTGTTAAGAGTGAAGAGGATGAAGAGCAACCTGGATCTTCACAGCCTCATCACAGCCAGACTGACGACATCAAGGTTTCTGTCGGATGGCCAGAGCCTGATCCATATCTACAGCCTGATGAGAAGACTTCAGGCACAGATGCCAGTGATGCTGACTGTGAGCAGCCCTGTGAACCTGCATTGCCTCCAATATCGTGTGACAATGATGAGAAACCATTCAATTGCTTTGTGTGTGGGAGAAAATTTGGTCATCGTAGAAATCTTAACAGACACCTGAGAACCCACACTGGAGAGAAACCCTTCATCTGTTCTCAATGTGGGAAAAGATTTGTTGACAGTGGAAACCTGCACAGACATGTGGGGATTCACACAGAGAAGAAACCGTTTAGTTGTTCTGAGTGTGGCCGAGGCTTTAAAGACAAGACTACTCTAATGAACCACCTGAGGACTCACACGGGAGAGAAGCCATTCAGCTGCCCGTTTTGTGGTAAAACCTTCACACACAGTGGCAGTTTGAAACAGCACCTGAGCATTCACACAGGCGAGAAACCCTACAGCTGCCCAGAGTGCAATAAAACGTTCAGTCGTAAGACAAACTTGAAGACTCACTTAAAGATTCACACTGGTGAGAAAAGTTTCAGCTGCAGCTTCTGTCACAAAACGTTTACTCGGAAACATCACATGCAAGACCATCAGCGTGTCTGTCGTTCTGCAAACCGTAGACCATCCAGAAACCAAATTCTGATGCCTCGCCCTCTTAGCACCGGACTGGTAGTTCTTGTATACCCAGCTTCTCTTTCTAAAAGTACCACTGAGTGATGGAAACCATTGTGGCATCACATGAGAGAGAATAAAGCCAGACCTTCATTTTCCAAAGGCCATATTGTGGCTTTTAGTGGAAGAGAAGGTATTTGATCTTGAAAGTAGTGTGAGTTCCTGTAGTTTGTGGTGAAACTTAAATCTATATTTACTAGTTTTGTTAGAGCTGTGTTTAGTGTGACGTCACATGATAGTTAAAAAAATAATTTTCTTTTTTCATCATTATTGTAATCAGTAAAGCAGTAAAGTGATATATTAAAGATATCAAAACGAACTAGTCTCCTAATACGTCTACAAGACAAATCTTGTCAAATATTTTCAACAATTTTCTTTTGTACACTTTAATAAAATCATTTAATTTAATGTGAATAATTAAATATGTAATTAATTCAATCAAATTCTGGCTTTTTATCATGTTTTTTTTATTTCTAATGTTGAAAAATGTTTTTTAAGATCTATGCTCACTTCAATAGCACCATAATCATTATAAAACATTCAGCTGAGGGTTTATATGAGACTCCATACAGAATAGAAAAAGATTCATCTGTAGCCTCAACATTAATAAAAACTTTCACTAATCACCAGTCCTCTGATTTGATGGTGGATGGTGCTTGGTGGGTAGAGTAGCTTTAAAGGGGAATTGCAGGAGAAGAAGGAATTGACCTTCAGAGTGTGAGAGCTGCTTTTCTTCTCATGTTACTCTGTGAAGCCAGAAGATCCAGGGCACAATAATAACATCATGTGCAAGTAATTAAGAGACCAATATATGCGTTTCTTGTAGGGGTGGGACTAGATACAATTTTTAAAAAAAATCTAATTAATGAAGCTCGATTAATCGCACAAGAAAATTTGCCCTAAAGGGCAATTATTTTTATTTTTTTTTTAAATTTAAAAAGGTTTTAGTGGGCAACAGAATCAAATAATGGAGTTCAACATGAATATTGTAAACTCAGTCTCTTAAAGGGAACCCCTACTATTATGACAAGTTTGCTCTAAAATACGTTCTGTGCTTTCAATAATATATACGTGGTATTAAAATACACAAAATGTTTTACTTTTAAGAACATTTTA
>VURO01006398.1:2655-13421 GCA_015108175.1 Pelvicachromis taeniatus
ATAAAATAAAAAAAAAAATTCCCCCCCCCCCCCCAAAAAAAAAAAAAACCCAATAAAAAGAGCTTAAAAGTGATAAATACCCACTTTTTGGATTCATAATTAAAAGCTCATAAAGTATTTAAATGAACTAATTATAGAAAGAAACTTCAGGAGATCTGGTTTCTTTGGCTTCAGGAAATCTAAAACAAACATCTCAGTGAGTGAGACATAGAAAAGGCAATAAAACTCTCTGAAGTGGGGAAATGTTTCAGAATTAATCTGCATCATTTATGTTTCATTTGCTCAAATTCAAGAGGTCTAGTGCCATAACTAAACAGACCAAAAAATGTTTTCCTTTGAATTGCTGAAGTTCAGAGTTTAAAACTGTGGAAGCATTTTTGAACTCTTTGGACTTGGATTTCCCTGACAAATGTTGAGATCTCAGGGAAATGTTTTGTAAAAAAAAATAAAAAAAAAATACCCCCAACAAACCCAAAGCAAGCAAACAAACAAACAAATCTTCACCACAAAGAAATTCATTTTTAAAAAAATATATTTTTGCTGCTTTAAAGTTTGAAGCAGAAAGAAAATATAGCTGCTTTAAAATCATTATTTTTTAAATGTAGCTCTGAATTGGTGAGTTGTACACTTTAACCTGTTTCAAAGGTGCAAAGGTTTTCCTAACTGTGTGTGTTTCCGTCAGGTCAAACTTCCTAATCATTCCTAATCAATCAACTCTATAGTAGCCTATAAAAAAATAGCTTTTTAAAAACTACACAGCATCAAATCCAGTTTCCAAAGCTCATGACTCTACTACTAGCTTTTAAACCACCAGATGTGTGACTGGTTTTCAGCACTCACCTGTGAAATAATTATTTTCAATAGTCCGAGCTTCATTTAGAACCTCGCTGAGAGAAATAAGGAATCTAAAGTAGATTTGTTTTCCTCCTCTAGCTCTTATTCTGACTTCTGCAGTTTCTAACAAATGGGTTGGATTTCTCATTTTTATCATCTTTTTAAATTTTAGAAACAGGCTGCATTCAAAGCTAGGCGCTTTTTCTTGTTTATCACATTTATGGTTAGTAATGCATGTCTCTAGCTGTAGTCCAGGAAAGCAGTAAAAGCAGTAAAAAAAAATTCACTCAGATTTTTCAGTTGAAACCACCTGGGAGTTAAAAAGGAAAAACTTATTTGTCCTTGATGCTACTTTTACCTTGAAGAAAAAGAAAAGAAAAACGATTTGAATTAGTCTTAAGTCTTATTTTGGTGAAAGTTCCCCAAAATTAATCCTGAGAGATTCAAAAAGGGAAATTCAAGTTCATTTAGTCCCATGTTTGGTCTCTGATCCAGAAAATGTTAAACTTTAGTCTTTCTGAAACTATCTAAAATGGCTCAATTGAGACTACTCAAAAAACTTACAGGTTTGAACTGATACTCTTGATTTGAAAGGTAACCTCAATATAGAGACTTTAAGTGTTTCTGCTGGAGGATCTCAGACATCTGTTCATCGTAGTTGGGTGGGTGGGTGGGTGGGGTCTTCTTCTTCTAGGGACCAGAAGAATAATGTTGGAAGGAACTCTCACACATACTCAGTCCTGGTTCTTTCAAAATTGGGTTGTGGTGTCATAAGGACCAGAGGGATGTGCACAGGTCTGTTCAGCTTCTGCAAATGAAGACAGGAAGTCAGCAGCAGCGTTCCCGCCAGCAGGTGGAGGATGCCTGCAATCCAGCCACAAAACAGAGCATAGCCGAACTCCCAGCGAGGGACATCGCGAGGTACTGTCTCATCGAAGTATCGCACAATTGTCAGGTGGGCGACGTAAGAGACTGGGATGAGGCCCAGGATCCCTGACACCAGGCACAGTGCCCCGGCTGTTGCCTTCAACGACCTCTTACACCTAAAGTCCTCCAGGTGGTTCTGGCAGCCATTAACCTGGCGGATACCGGGGATGGCCAGCAGCACACCCAACAATCCCACCCCCAGCACCAAGGACATGACGATCCGGCCCAGCACAATGTCCGGTGGCAGTTCCAGCATGCTGTCATAGGGCCGGCACTCCATCCTATCCAGCGCTTCCTGGCTCACACAAGTCACCCAGAGGCCCATGTCAATTGCCTCAAGGGGAAGCAGGTCTGTAGACAGCGTGATCCATGAGGGCATCAGGATAGTGGTCAGGGAACAGATCCAGGCCAGTATTGACAAAATAACCCCCAATAGCTCTAGAGTGCCATTGCTAGAGTCCATGACAGCGATGCTGTAGCTCTCAGAGAGTCCTGGTCTTTACCTTGCTCCTATCAGGAGGGGGATCTGCTTGGACATCAATGCTAGCAGAGAGAGACTCTGCAGTCAGGCCCAGCTGGAAGATTAATCACACCCTGTCCAGGCAGAGGAAGGCTATGATTGGCCAACTGGAAACAACAGGATTGCTGTGAGGTCACCTGCAGGCAGGATTTTCTTCCAGAGAGGATGTTATCGATGCCCACATCTCTGACTAAAAGGCATGTGATGTCAATGGCATCATTTGCTCGGCTTCTCTGCTTTCTTCACCCTTGCCCCTCCCCCCACAGAATCACCAGTGAAAACTGCCACTTTTACACAATCAAGCAAAAAGTTCAGGCTTTCTTCAACAGGTCAACAGAATACAAGAACCAATTTGCACCTGCATGCTTACAGAGTCAACAGCACTGTGGATGGAATACACAAGTTTATTGAGAAAAATGAGCATATTTAGGCAAGTCTCTTTTTCTTAATTCCCTGAATTTTCTTTTTTCCTAACACTTTTTGTTTGGTTGAGCTTTTTACTCCTCAAAGGTGTCACAAAATGTAAGGAGTTGTAGGATACTTATTTTGGAAATAAAATTATTTCATGTTGAAGATATTCACATTTATTGTATCAAAATAATAATGTTGAAACAATCTGTTCACATTTTTTTGTCCATGTGTCACAGGATAAAGATGTAAAAGTTCTTTATTTTTTCATCTAATTTCAGCCAGCTTTTTTTTTTTTTTGCCTGATGGTACCTCCTGCTGGTAGTATGCAGAAACTACACATAGAAAAAAATTCCAGTACATGTTTACATTTCAGGTTTTACTGTACATAAAAATGTTAATCCCATGACATCCATAAACAGTATTCATCACAGTTCCTTCTGATGTATCTAAACACTGGTCTGATTGAATTTCATCATATTATCATAGTCTGCTAAAACTAAATATAAAAGCTGGGTGTGGGGAAAATATGTAGTCATTTAAATATAAAAGACTAGACTTTTAAAAAGATGCCAAAAGTAACCGAAACAACTGAGTAACTTGAAATAGCAGCTAATATTTAAATAATAAATCAGGAGGAAACACTTTTAGTTTTAGTCTTTGTCAGTTTGGTTGGTCCGGTAGGATCATATAGGATACGCTCGAAACTCCTTACCTATGACTCATCCAGTATCCAATCACAGCATTCTAAGAAAGGCTGGGATATTAAGTCTCAGTGAACCATGTTCTGGATTTCTACTGCCAAAGATTCTCTAAGGTGGTTGGTGCCTATCATGGCAATTACCCCAAACCAGATGGTTTATGCCGGCAGATAAAGGGATCCATCAAGCCGAAGAGGGAGTCCTATTGAGTTTTGTTGGCTTGTAGGACTCCAAAATTGGCATGTACCAAAAAGCCAAGCAGAGTGCGGCCCTTGCAGGAGCTGAAACTGAAGGGTCTGGGAAGAGTTCTGTGAGGCCATGGAGCAAGACTTCCAGTTGGCCTCGGGTCGGTTCTGAAAAATCATCAGGTGATTCATGAAGGGGAAGTGACTTTCTGTTCCCATTGCAGACAATGGGGTCAGACTATTGCTGACCTTAACTATAGTCAGAGAGTGGAAAGAATACTTCAGTGCCATTGACACACCTTCTGTGGTGGAAACATAGTCCAGGCACAAGGGTTTGTTTCATTACTGTTTCTGAGGTGACTGACATAGTCAAGAAGCTCTCCCGTTGCTGGGCCTCTGGGGTGAACGAGATTCGTCCTGAGTTCCTAAAGACTCTTAATGTTGTAGGGTTGTCCTGAGAGACATCCTTGTCAAGAATATTTCCTTGGCAGACTGGGGTTTTCAGGAATTGGGAACAGAAAGCTTGAACTTCTCGTGTTCACCCTTTTCAGCTAACTTGAGAAGGTATATGCCAGGGTGCTGGAACTCATGTAAAAGGACAGTCTGTCCAACTGTTGAATATTATGTCGAGAGGAACAATCCAGTTTTCATTCTGGTCATGGAACACTGTACCACCTCTTTATCATCTTGAAGCTGCGCAAGGGTACATGGAAGTTTGCCCAAGTGTTTTGTATACACCAAGAAGTCATTTAACTAGGACATCTTATGGGGATTGCTTCAGGAGCACATACAGTACTGCATAACTGTAATGAGTGAATAAACTCTTGGCTGCTAAAAGTACAGTTTTCATATTTCCATAAAAGAAACAAAATGATGACAAAACCAAACATACTTTCATTGTTTCCAAGCTTCCTATTCTGTGTTTTTGTTTTTGAACTTACTATCAAACACACAAACATCTATCTATCTATCTATCTATCTATCTATCTATCTATCTATCTATCTATCTATCTATCTATCTATCTATCTATCTATCTATCTATCTATCTATCTATCTATCTATCTATCTATCTATCTACACATATATAAAGGAAATGGGGGGAGTACGCCTAAATTTTACTGTACTACAGTTAATGTGGGCCCTAGCAGTTCTTCTTCCCCCCATTAGATGGTGATGTACACTCACCAATAAGCACCAAGCAGATCAGCTTTATGACGAGAACTGCAGTAGTGTTAACTTTGCTGCTTGGCCATTGTGGTCTGAATGTTTGACATTATACAAAATGGAAAACACATCCATCCATCCATCCATCCATCCTATCTATCTATCTATCTATCTATCTATCTATCTATCTATCTATCATGAGGCGAGATGTGTGCATGTGTTTGTGTGCTGTTTGTCTGAAACAGCTGGTGTCACTTTGTAGTGACTTTAATCCCAACCCAAAATAGAAACACAAATACAACCAACATATACAGCGTTTGCAAACAGCACTGAATTTATGACATACTGTGTTGCATTTGTCCCACTGAGAAATTATTTGCTTACAAAAAGGCTTTAAAGGTGTTGGCTGCATTGCTATATTTCATGCAAACTGAATAACGCTTTAATGTTTTTCAGGGACAAAAAGATGGAGGGAAAAAAATGTGGTAATGGGTAGTCGTTGTGTGGTTTTAGGCATTTTCAGGAATGTCCAGGTTTTGCTTTCATACTCTCTCTGCCATCCCATCCCACCAATGTGCATGTCCCTGTATATCAGTCTCTATGGCTGACCTAGACTGACTAAAGAGTTTATTTAATATGAATTGGTGTCTCTTTGTTTTTCTTAATGCAATCCATTTGACTCGTATTAAGGCCATGGCCACTTTAACTGACAGTTGAATGCCAACAGAAGCAACTGTAGCTGTGGCTAATGGAACAAGACCAGCAGGCCATGTTTTTGGTATGGGTTTCTTTAGAAACATTTAGTAATACAACTTGCTATGTGGCTCATTCAATATAGCCCCCACCCCCCCAAAAAATCTATTTTCTGGATTACTGACATTTCCAAAAGAAACATCACCAGCTAACGTCAGCCGCTAACAGCAGCTAACAGCAGCAAAGAAGCAGTGCTTACTGTTAGAAAAGTTCAGATTAAGTGGTGAGTTGCATCACCAACTCACCTCAGACACTTTATTGTTAGAAGTGAGCTTCATTGATTCCTTTCAACCAAATTTGACAGATTGTGAAAAGACAGTGTGTTTACTTACAGTGCTCCAAAACGTATTCCAACAGTTCACAAATAATGCAGTTCCCAACTGTGCTCCTCCTTTGCTCCCGAGTGTCTCCTTGTCTGTGGTAGCCCAGTGCACGAGTGGTGCTCCCCAAAACTTCTCTCTGCCCGACTCTCCTCAAGAGGACGTAAAAGACCAGAAAATCACAGTTAGCAGGTATGCTAGCCCCAGTTCACGGTAATAATCCCACTTTGACGGTCGCTACGTATCCAGCTTAAATGCCGCTGGTCGTAGATGACGGCTGATTGGAAAAAGCTGGCTGAGTGATGAGACACGGGAGGACCGACATCGCGCGAATGGACTTCCGGGTCGAAGGTCGCCCGGCTACTATTGGAGACCGGCGTCTATTTGTTGTGACATGTTTTCAAACCGGCGTTTATTAGAAATGGGCGTCAATAAGAGACAGGCCACTATTAGAAGATATATGGTACAAAGAAATGCCAGCAGAATTAATCAGTTATGCTAATCGGCCAGCCAAGGGGTTGGTGTGTGAAAATTTTGTATTTTATTTATTGGTAATTAATAATAACTAGCAGGCTAGATTGCTAATAGCTACTTTCCAAAGGAAAAACGGTAGGCTGCAGATCATTTCTGTATCTTTAGCAGCTAAATGTTTAGTATGTAATACTGCTTAAAGACGTTTTCTACAATGTTTTTCTTCATTGCAAATAAATAAATAAATGACATAGTCCATATAGTACTTGATTCATTAAAAAAATATTGATTAAAGCATCACAATTAATTTTAATTAAATTACTTACATTAAGTGCCTTTTGCGTGAGTCCACTGAGTTGTTAAGTTTCTCAGAACTTTATTTTAGATTCCAATATGCTAATTTTGTGGATGAGGAATCACATCAAGAGCTTGTGACAGCCAACAGGAGGAGAAATCAGAAGTGGTGATTAAAGATGATGGTTGTTAAGGAGAGAGAAATGTCTCCCTCCTTCTTATTCCCATCTAGGTCTGGTTCTACTATCAATGGGAGCTTTCACTTTGCTTTTGCATGAAAAAATATGATGGTTGTGTGTGTGTGTGAGACAGATAGAGTCCAACAGTCCACTCCAATGCATGAGTGACTTGGAAAGTTGCCAGCATGCAAAAACCTAGCAACAAGATTTGACTTGGCCTGCTGAGAGAGAGTGAGAAATAGAGAGTGAGAGAGAGCGCGAGAGAGAGATCTGGCATGTGCACAGCATGGGCATATGGATCTTTGTTTGTCCGTTTTGGACCATTTAGTCATTCTGTCACTCCAACTGGACTACTTAGCGAATTGGTGCTACTTGGTTCTGAGTCACACACACACACACACACACACACACACACACACACACACACACACACACACACACACACACACACACACACACACACACACACACACACACACACACACACACACACGTATTTGCAAAGACACACATTGGTGAGCCAAGCCTCGACTCTACTGCTTTACAGTCTGTTACTGTTCACATGGCCTGAATGAAATAAAAAACCTTTTCCAATTAATCCTTTTAACCAACATGTGTGATCCCTGGCTCACGCTGATGTGAGCTAACTAAGTCTATGCCAAGTCAAGTCACTTCATAGCCCCTAGAGCCTTTGCTGACCATCAGCGCTGATCAGCTATGAAGGTAGCCAGCTCCAACATTGATTTCCATTTACTTCTGAAAGTTAAATATATGTGGGGTTCACTTAAAGGCCTGTTTTTTGTTTTTTTGTTTTTCTTTTGCGTCTTACAGAGTTTATCTGAAAATTTTTAACTGGACTTATAAAAGATTAATCTTGATCTATTTCTTGAAATGCAGTTCACATTGAAGGTGCAAATATTGTTTGCTGAAATATAAAGATACTGTAGTTAACCCCTGTGTAATTGTTGCTTTATAAAATAACCCTCAAAGTCAACTGTTGTCTTCTGACAACCCAGTTTGGTCAGCAGTGGTTTTTGTCTCGGTCTGTCTCCCATAGATGCCATTTGTGCATCGTCTCTTTCTTATTGTTTAATCATGAACACTGAGTTTAACTAAAAAAAAGTGAGGCCACCAGTTCTTTAGATGTTCTTTTGGACCTTCTGGATGACTCATTGATGCACTGTTGGAATAATTTTGGAAGGCTGGCAAAAAATTAAATGTCTCAGCTCTTTCCTAAGGTTGTGTTGTGTTGCTTTTTGAGATCTTTTAGACTACGTTATTTTGTCAGACAGATTCTACTATTAAGAAATTTCTTGTTGAATTAAGAAACCACTTAATCTGGCAGTACACAGGCCTGGGTGTGGTTAATGAAATTAAACTATAAGCTTTCATGATTTAACTACTTATTGCTTTTTTGTTGCACAGGTTTGGTTAACCTTTTTTATCTCATTGAATTTAATCATCATTTAAATCTGCATTTTGCACTTATTCAGAATAACTAAAATTTGTTGATGATCGTAAAAACATTTAAGTGAGACAAATATCCTTCACTGCACTGCAGGGCCATTTTTGTACCATCTAGGGTCTAAAATAATGTGCTCAAGGTATCTATAAATAATACCTGTGAACTAGAAGTCCATACTTTAGACTGCTCTAAACCAGAAGGCTTGTTGGGTGTGGCTAACTTAAATGGCTGGTTATGAGGCAGGCCAATCAGAAAAAAGCTGGCGTAAAATTAGGGGAAGGAAGCTAAATTGGTTTCTTTCAGTCAGTGGATGAAGGCAGCAGTCACCCAATAACCAGTACAAAGCAAATAAGGATTATTTGACTGATAAATTAAAAAATGTTACCTGAGCAGAGTCCAAAGAATAAAAAGAAGAGGTTGAAAAGGAGCATAACTTTTTTCTTACTGTCATTGTGTAATTGTACTCAGCCAGCTCCATGCATGCTGCTGCTCAAACTGTTGGAACGAGTGTTACCATTTGGAAAAACTACACTTCATTAAACATTTCTGGATAACAATTTACACAAGCCATATGGGTTTAAAGCATAAATCTTAGAAAGATTGATAGCTCAGTCACAGGTTTCAGTTTATACTCAATATTATGACCTACAAATCTTAAACATATCTTAAAGATATCTTTAATTCCCAAATTTGACAACTTAATAAGTGTCCTTTCATGTTTTGTAAGGGTGAACATTACAACACTCACTCCCTATCATTTGAACATACTTTTTCCCATTATCTGAACTGTTCGCAGCAGGGTTGCTGCCTGCTTTATCTTACCAGTAAGAACACTTTTAAACATAATGTCTTTTTTTAAAACAACCTGCTTGTACCACTGTCCCATCTCCTGCACAGATCCAGGTTTGAAAAAGTTTAGAGAACTCATTGGTGAATCATTTTGTCAGCATGGCAGCATGTCAAACAGTCCCCCGGGGTTCCTAGCAGCTTCAAACCTCTGCTAGAATTAAACCATTTTTAAATTAGCCCCGTTCAGAAATATTCTAAATCTGTCATGCTTTAACGTGGTGTCACATTTCCTCAGATTACCATCATTACAGTAATTAATGCTTAAATTTCTGACTATGTTTTGAAATGAAACCCAACGTGCCATGATTTTAATGTAATATGGGACTAATGTGGTGTGGAACATTTGGTAATCTGGCTCCCATATGCCTCGGATCTGCCGAATGGGTTTTATCTGCTGTAATACAGTTCAAACACTGAGCTCCAGTTAGTTAGAAAGGAAAATAGGCTGCAGAAATAAACTTTCTGTTCAAGTACTGAGACATTTTTAGCACATGCAAAGTGCAGAACGAAAGGAAAGTTGTGAAGATGAAATTGAATGATGCAGATTTTTACAGCACAAGTAAAGTAACTAATTTATTTCAGTTTTTTTAACTGGCTTCTGTTTTGTTCGATTTATAGGCTTGTGACTAATTTTACAGCACAAAGGGAAAATGGAAGAGAAATAATGGATTATGCAGATTTCATAACCTGTGATTTCTTTTGTCCCCAAATAAACTGGCCGACCTTTGAGTGAATAAAATGAATAAGCTCTTTTCTTGTCACCCACAGATGAATCACTAACTAGGTTACAGGTTCCCATAAATTACTTAATGGGCTACATTTCCAGTTCCACATGGCCTTTCTCTGGCCTTACACAAAGTATCTAATATATCTAGTTCATTCAAACACTGTTACGCATAATGAATATTGCCAGCTGTGAGGCTAGTATTGAAATATACTATTAATAATCCAGAACACATGAATAACACTCTTTCTCATTCCATAGTGCAAATCTAATCTTTTGTGTGTGGTGGTTCGTACCTTGTTGTGAAGCTTTGCTGGGCTCTGATCTGTTCCTCTCGCTGTTATTCTCTACACCAACCACTTAGCACTTCTCCCATGGGTTCCACATCTGACTCAATAACCTTGTGATTGGTTTATGACAACCATATCCCAGACCTTATTAAACACTATGGATGCATTTACTGTATTCCTGAGATGGAGAATTATTGCTCTCCTGTCAACACAGGATGGAAGCAATTTGTATTTACTAATACACTATATTGTGAAGGAAACACACCATCAATACTTTACTACATAGTAATACTACTTTACATAGTTGTTACCAAATCATAAAATGAGTACTTCACAGACTATGGCTGTCTGTCAGGGCAAGCAAGACTAGCAGTGCTTGTCCAATGAAATTTAAAAGCAGACATCAGATAATAAACATATAAAATAAAGGGAATTTATCTCCCTACAGCTCAAACAGCACTCTCATGTTGTCTGTATGTATTCATCCTGTGAGTTATAGCCTTGGTAGACAGCACCTTCAGCTGTCTGTGGAACCAGCTCCCAGTTGGTTGAATTTCAAACTGAATAGAATAGAATAAACCTTTATTAATCCATGAATGAAAATTTTGAGTGTTAGACAGCTCTTATAGCCAGAGGAATATAAAATATAGAAGGAAGACACAGAGTGGTCCTATATACATA
>VURO01006400.1:3508-13545 GCA_015108175.1 Pelvicachromis taeniatus
GGGAATTTTTTTTTTTTTTTTTTTTTTTTTTTTTTATCTTTGCAGATAATCAGACCTAAATAAGTTGCTTCATTTTTAACTGTTATATTACAAATACTCTGATCATTACAAACATTGACAGGTAATAATTGACATTTATTTAAGTTTAGCATCAATCCAGAACCTTTTGAGAAATCATCTATAATTTGTAAAGCACCTGGCTGGCATTTTCAAGAAAGATTGTGGTATCATCTGCCAGTTGACTGATGACAACCTCTCTGTCTGCTATTTTCATACCTTTCATAGGGCTATTCAAAATATGAGAGGCAAGAATTTGGGTGCAAAGTAAAAAAAGATCAGGGCTGATCGGGCATCCCTGGCGTAAGCCTCGATTAAGACTAAAACGGGAGGTAGTGCCATTTTTCATTCTAATAGAGCTATTTGCATTGGAATGCAGAGCTTTGAAAGCTTTGCAGAAGATATCACCAAAACCAAATTTCTGAAGTGTGAGAAATATAAATTCATGCTCAATTGAGTCAAAGGCTTTATAGAAGTCTAGGAGAAGGATAAAGGAGTCATCATGTGTTAATAGATCTCCCTGCATTCAACCATACTTGTTATTAACCTCTGGCTCTCTTCCACAGCATGTCTTTTATCCTGTCTTCCTTCTTTCACCCCAACCGGTTGCAGCAGATGGCCGCCCCTCCCTGAGCCTGGTTCTGCCGGAGGTTTCTTCCTGTTAAAATGTAGTTTTTCCTTCCCACTGTCGCCAAAGTGCTTGCTCATACAGAGTCATATGATTGTTGGGTTTTTCACTGTATGTATTATTGTAGGGTCTACCTTACAATGTAAAGCGCCTTGAGGCGACTGTTGTGATTTGGTGCTATATAAATAAAATAGAATCAAATTGAATTGAATCATATATTAATGCTGTATAGTCTAGAATATCCGAGACAGGCTGATATTATTGGAAATGTGCCTGTTCCAGACTGTCGCATCTACAATATCATCCAAAATATGTTTAATTCTGCTAGCTAGCAATAGAGCTAATATTTTATAGTCATTATTTAGTAGGCTAATTGGTCTCCAGTTGTCTATAGAAAGTAGGTCCTTCTTAGGTTTGAGAATTAAAGTAATAAGTCCTTGAGTGAGGCTGGGGGAAGAGTGCCCCTTTCAATACTTTCATTATAAACCAACAAAAAAGGTGCTAGCTGAGAAGAGAATGATTTATAAAATTCAGGAACCAGCCCATCTGGGCCTGGAGATTTGTTGATTTTAAGATTCAACAGATGGCAATATCTCTTTTTCAGTAATCGGACTGTCACAAAAAAGCCTATCATCACTTTTAATCATTTCAACATTATTTACAGAGCCCATAAATTGGGTAGCAACCTTTGTGTTATAATTGCTACTTTGAGTAAAAATTACAACAAAATTGAGAGATAATTTTTGCATCATCAGTGACTGTACCATTTACATTCAATTTATTAATAGTATTGGCTTTAGACCTATGTTTTTCTAAGTGGAAAAAATAAGCACAATTCTGCTCTCCCTCCTCTGTCCGTCTTTTTCTTAAACTAACAAAAGCTCTTTCACCCTTCTGGTGGTAAATCTCATCCAGTTTACATTGAAAGGTCCTAAGACATAATTTATCTTCCTCCGAGACCTCATCTGGTGGGAGTTGAAATATTGCGGAAATTTGAACAATTAGATTTTCTTCTTCTGCTGCCCTTGACTTAGCTATTTTTGCCCCATACCATCTCAACATTTTACTCGTTTCAAATTTCACAATTTCCCAGTTTGTGCACAATTTTAGCCTTGTGTATGAAGTGTTTTAACAGTCGTGTAATTTCAGATTTTACAACTGTATGGCTCAAAAGCAAACTATTTCATTTCTAATATGAAGATCTATTAATATTAATAGTAGGAGAAAGTTGCAGATTAATATATATTGCTCTATGGTTGCTAAGTGGAGTTGTAAGGATATTGATCGTAACGCTGTCCTTTGATTGACTGCTTGATATTAACCAGAAATCAATACGTGATTTTCTTGAATCAGCATGGTTACTCCAGGTAAATGATATATCATCAGGAAATTTGTCTCTCCAGTTATCAGTTACATAAAATTTATCCATAAAGGTTTCCAATCTCAAATTATTCCTAAAATGTTGTACTGGGAGCCATCCATCTATAGTGTCATCTAATGAAACATTAAAATCTCCTCCAATTAATAAACTTGAACTGGGATATTTAGAGAGCCAAAAACTAATCCTTGTATCTAAAAAGAGTCAATTAATTTATCATTTTCAATTATGAAAATGGAGTGATTGTATTCTACGATCATACAAATAAAATGAGCTAAAGAATCGCAATCTGACTGTAGAACAATACCACCAAAGCTACCTTTGAGAGTTGTGACCCCAGCTGACCTCTCTCTGTCATGTGAATACCAAATAATTGTTACCCCATTGAGACTTCCAGAAGCTCACATCAGCAGATACAGAATGGCTTTCTTGGAAAAAACAAAAATCACTTAAATTTTTTAGCAAACAAAAATAAGGCTTTACGTTTGCAAATCTGTCTTAACCCCCTGACATTAAGAGAAACAATAGAAAATGACAATTTAGAACACAAAAACTAAACAGTTAGAAATTTAAGGAACTAATATTGTGTGCTTAACAGGTACTAAACCTCAAAGGAACCAAGCATTGCAAGTATAAAAATAACTGGGCAGAAAGAAGAAAACTATTTTTAAAAATACAACTCAGGTGCTAAAACTTAAAGTGTCCTCATATTATAAATGAAGCGTAAATGATCCAAAACACCAAAAGGATCAATGAAAAATGATCAACCAAGCCCAAGCAACTGTGCAGAATAGGGGCTTTTACATTCTTTAACTCCCCCCCTTATTCACCTCTCAATCTGAAGACGGGAAGAGTCTGCAAAGTCTGCAAAGCTGCCTTGGTTGATTCACTCGTCAGAAGGCCGTAAATTCGGCTCATTGGTCAGTTCAAAACCGTCCCCAGGTCTCTCGATGGCCGAAGCGAGAGCCTGCCTCTCTGAAATGACTTTATGGATGGGTCTGGGAGGAGTTCGAGATCACGGCTGGTGGTTACAGTCAGGGGGCTATTTCCTGTAGGTGAAAGTCAGGCAGGTGAGAACTTCCAGTCACTCCGGGTCGCAGGGGTTGTTTGGGGGGGTACAATTCCCCCCCAAACAGCTGTTTCACATGTATCAGGTTCAACCCGGCCTCCTCTGCTCACTCATTGGTCAAATCGAGAGCCTGCCTTTCTGAAATTGCTTTATTGAGTAGTTCCAGAAACAACTAATATAATACCTCACAGTCACAAGAGGCTGCTGTTTCTAGCACTAGACAGGAAGGGCAAGAGGAGGAACAGCAGTCCCAACCAGAGAGTGAGGAAAAGACAGAGGGGGTGTAATCAACATGGTTAGAAAATAGATGGGCACAATTGGGAAGAGAGAGGTTCAAGGAAAGTTAATGGCTACTTTGATCACAAGGCACTGCTAGTAGCTAGTATAGCTTTTAATTGTCACATGCTGCCCTGCAGTGATACTAAGATGTTATAAGACAACAACAACCATACCAACATGATTGAAAAGAAAAACTGTTTTTATTTATTTATTATTTTGGACTGAACATGGCGCCACCTGGATCAAAAATATCAGGGCTGATTTGTTGTCCTAGTCCAGGCCTGCAGCCCTCTGTTAAGAAACCATGTTCTGATCTCATTTCCACATTGATACAACCATGATGACTTTATTGTGCTTTCTTTGAATCCGTTTCATTTTTTTCTTTAGGGTCATTGTTATCTGTAAAAAACAGAAACACATTCGATCAAATTGTGAAGTGGTTGAACAGGCTGATTGGTGAACACAGCTGAGCCTAGCATCCTTGTACACCAGACAGTTACAGCGGTTTGCTGGTTTCATTTTCTTTGCAGACTCACACCTGTTGCATAGTGAGTTTCAGTTTCTACCTTCTGGCCAAAGGTTTCTGGTTCCAAAATGTAAAACATGGAGGTTTAAAAATAGCTTTGTTGTAACAGCCATTACTGAGATGAACACATTATAGTTTGCTTGTGTTTGTGTGTGTACTGTGTGCAATTGTTATCTGTTATGGTTGTATTAAGAGTATGCATGTGAGGATGGATGGCTCACGACTGCAGAACAAATCGAGTGAAACCAAGGCCAGCAGAGGGAATGCAAAGCTTTGCATTCCCTCTGCTGGCCTTGGTTTCACTCGCTCTGAGAGAGACATGGCTGATGATGAGTAATGTGGATGAAGTATGGAGTAAATCTGCTACTGTGTATTAATCATAAAGAAGTTGTTAGTTTAATAAAAACCTCAGAGGCCAAGGGCAGTTTATTGCACACTGCAACCCAACATATTTCCGGCTTCCACACACTCTGTCACAGATGGTGCTGGAAAAAAAAGCAACACACAAAACAAAATTACCATCCATTCTCAGCTGCTTATCCTTTTCAGGGTCGCGGGGTTCGCTGGAGCCTATCCCAGCTGTCTTGGGGCGAGAGGCGGGGTACACCCTGGACAGGTCGCCAGTCTGACGCAGGACTAACACACATAGACAGACAACCAGTCACACCTATGGGCAATTTAGAGTTTTCAATTAACCTATCCCCACAAACTGCATGTCTTTGGACTGTGGGAGGAAGCCGGAGTACCCGGAGAGAACCCACGCAAACACAGGGAGAACATGCAAACTCCACACAGAAAGACCCCGGCCTGATGGTGGAATTGAAGTCAGGACCTTCTTGCTGTGAGGCAACAGTGCTAACCACCGTACTACCGTGCTGGTTAGCACAAAATTACCAATCAGCATTAACCTTAACTGATCGACTATGGTAAGTCATCATAACCATCACAAATTGAATGCTTATTTTTGTGTTTACTACCATTTTGCGCGCTGAGCCATGATACAGCCTTTGCAGCCAGAAGCTCCCACTCGGCCTTTGCATCCATCTTGAAGCCAGATCAGAGCCAGAATGGTCGCCCACACTTCACTGCTGGCCTAGTGTACAGAATCAGCAGTCATGTAATTGAATACTAAATAAAGTGAAGCATGCATTAAAATGAGTGTGTAAATTTGAAAATTCACTTTTGAAACCATTATAATGAATAAGTTACAAAGACCCACTATTATTGTGTCTTGTTATCTTTTTAATAACCCACATTTTCAGGCTTTGACTTTTCCACCTCCTTGTTGATCTTTCCCAGTGCAGCAGCCAGACGAATTCTGGAGGGAGACCACCTGCAGCAAAGTTTCTCTGGGTGGCTTCTTATGCAGATTACTCTCCAGTTATGAGTTAATTGGGGGGAATTAACAGAGCAATAATTAAAACAATGAGTTCAGTTAATTAAGAAAATTGTTCTAATGATTTGGTTAGTATCCACGTGTTGCAATATCCATCTGCGTCCACTTATCCTTTTCAGGGTTGCTGGAGCCTATCCCAGCTGTCTTAGGGCGAAAGGCAGGGTACACCCTAGACAGGTTGTCAGTCTGTCGCAGGGCTAACACACATAGACAACCATTCGCACTCTTGCATTTACACCTATGGGCAATTTAGAGTTTACAATTAACCTATCCCCACTAACTGCATGTCTTTGGACTGTGGGAGGAAGCCGGAGTACCCGGGAAGAACCCGGCAAACACGAGGAGAACTCCACACAGAAACACCCCGGTATTATGGTGGAGTTGAACTCAGGACCTTCTTGGTGTGAGGCAGCGCTGCTAATTACCGTGCCACTGTGCATGTCCATGTTGCAGTATATTTGTCATATTTGGGGTATTATTTCTAATTCGACTAAAAGAGTAATAGTTAACAAAAGACAGCAGCTTTTACAATCATATATATTTCATAACTTTATGGATATTTATGATGAATTCTTTTCTCGGGGAACCAGTTCCCAGTTTGGATTCGGGAGACAGACACTATCTCTACATTTAAGATTAGGCCGAAAACTTTCCATTTCGCTAAAGCATATAGTTAGGCCTGGATCAGGTGACCCTGAATCCTCCCTGACTTATGCAGGAATAGGTTTTTGGCTGCTGGGAGATTCCCATGATGCACTAAGAGTTGCTTTTTCAGTCACCTTTTTCACTCACTATGTGTTTATACACCACTCTGCCTTTAATTATAGTTAACCTCTGGCTCTCTTCCACAGCGCATCTTTGTTGTCTTCCTCCCCTCATTCCAGCCTGTCGCAGCAGATAGCCACCCCTCCCTGAGCCTGGTTCTGCTGGAGGCTTCTTCCTGTTAAAAGGGAGTTTTTCCTTGCCACTGTCACCAAAGCACTTGCTCATAGGGGGTCATATGATTGTTGGGAGTTTTCTCTGCTTTTTTGTATTATTATAGGGTCTTTACCTTACATTATAAAGTGCCTTGAGGTAACTGTTATAATGATTTGGCCTTATGTAAAATAAAATCGAATTGAACTGAATCTTTTTATGGTTTCTGACAGTGGACTCCTCTCTGTGTTTGTTTTGCTACACTTAAATGTAGTGTTCAATACTATGGAACATAATAGTACAGGTATTAAAGGAAGTGCACTACAGTGGTCTGAATCATATGTATCCACATGTATCTAACAGACTCTAATTCATGATTGTAAATGATGATGATGAGTCTTCATCACTCATCATAAGTGAATTACTGAATTCCAAAAGTGTGAGAGATTTTGGCCATGATATGTCCTTCAATGCACATGTTGCATTGAAGGACATATCATGCACTGCCTTCAAGCAATATCTCTATCTGTATGTCTACATACTATGTAGACATACATACATCCTACATAGATGTACAGTATGTATGTATGTATGTATGTATCCAGGAAACATGGCTAAAACCGGACTAGAACTTCATAATCTATGGATACGGAATGATGAAAGGGTGGTAACAAGGGAGGAGTGGTGACATTTGTGCAAACTGTTGTTATGTTGACTGACAGTGAGAAATCACAACAGTCACCTCAAGGCACTTTGTATTGTAAGGTAGACCCTACAATAATACAGAGACAAACCCAACAATCATATGACCCACACAAATTCAAATGAAATGAAAAATAAGTTGATGAAAATAGAACTTCAGTATCTACGTGCCACACACACACACACACACACACACACACACACACACACACACACACACACATATATATATATATAACATAATTAAATAATTCTAATTTTAGGTCATCTTGATTGTTTCAAGATTATTACTCTTGTGAATACCACTGTTTTTCTATTAAGCGGGGTGCATATCATGCAACAAGAGTGTGTTCCTTGTTAAACATTGTGGGGAAGGCTATGGTGTTCTGTGGTTTGTAAACAGGAGGGAGTGGGGGGAATGGGTTATTACTCCTGCTAGGAGCCCTCCAGGGTGCATGTAATGCAACAGGAGTGTACTCCTTCTTAGTGATTGTGGGGGGGGCTGTGGTGTTCTGTGGTTTGTAAACAGGAGGGAGTGGGGGGAATTGGTTATTACTCCTGCTAGGAGCCCTCCAGGGTGCATGTAATGCAACAGGAGTGTGCTCCTTCTTAGAGATTGTGGGGAGGGCTATGGTGCTCTGTGGTTTGTAAACAGAGGGGAGTAGGGAGAATGGGCTATTGCTCCTGCTAGAAGCCCTCCAGGGTGCATGTTCAACAGGAGTGTGCTCCTTGCTAGAGATTGGGGGGAGGGCTGTGGTGTTCTGTGGTTTGTAAAGAGAGGGGAGTAGGGAGAATGGGCTATTGCTCCTGCTAGAAGCCATCCAGGATACATGTTCAACAAGAGTGTGCTCCTTCTTAGAGAGTGTGCGGCGGGCTGTGGTTTTCTGTGGTTTGTTACCAGAAGGAGGAGTCGGGGTGAAAATGTATTGTTTATTATTACTCTGCGACTCTTTAGCTGAAGAGATAAGCCTTTTTGTTTCAATAATTGGTTGCCTATGAAGGCATACCCTTTCAGCACGTTGCTTAGCTATAAATTCCTTCATCTGCGCTGACTCGACACGCTTCTTTTCTTCTGCGAGTTTTTTTGAGGCATTTTCTGCTATTTTTTGTTGTCTTCTTGCTCTTCTCATGGAATATTCAGTCCTTTTCTCTTCTGTTTTTTGTATTTCATATTGAATATATAGATCACGTTGAAATTCCAAAGCCTCCATTCGTTTTTCTGTTAACTTTTTTTCCGCTCGTGCAGCAATGATATCTTGCTGCTCTTTTAAGAATTCTGCCTTAAATCGAGCTTTTCTTTCAGTTGCTTTTCTTTTTTCCTCATCATATAGTTTTTCCATCTCCTTTCTCGCCTTGTGCGTCACTGAAATTATTTCTTCAGCTTCTTTCACTCTATTATATCTATCCATACTTAAACGTTGGCTTGCACTGGTAGAATGTTTTGTATGCACTGTGTGAGCTCAGTGTTGCCAGGTGTATTTAAGCCCTCGGTTTGGGAAACTCCTTTGAAGTATGTGACAAAGACTGTGACGTCAGTCTTTGATGTGCGCTTAAGCCCCGCCCCCTGTTCTGTCAAACGTCAAAGGTGTGTGCCTTTTTTGACGTCAGAGTGAACTTCTCCATTCAACACAGACGCTCTCACAACCTAAATGCCGACGACGTGACGCCATCGGTTTTTACTTCCGGTGAAGATGGTTTGCTTGGAGACGTGCTTTCACTGTGCTCCAGCTCCCGCCTGTATTTAATACAGTGCAATACACACTACTGTCTATACTTTTATCTAAACTACTGACTGAGAGTCTTGGGAACACGCAACAGCCCTAAATACGTTTTTTGAACAACAGGTAATGTCGGAACAGACAAAGATTCCGACTCGAAAGATGACGGCCGCCATGACAACTAGTGCTAGCTAAACTGAAGACGGAGAGATTTGAGCCCTGGTGGAGGAGACCTTCCCCCCCCAAAAAAAAAATGTAAAAAATTTTCACAGGTTTCAGACCAGGGCTCAATACAGTCAGTATGTGGTGAATTAAGAACAGAGTTTATAGTTTTAAATAAAACATGCGGGTTGTGACAGTTTGACAGGATAATGTCAGATAAGTGTTTTCTTTTGGCATCTTTTACAGTTTTTAAAAAAAAATATATTTACGCTAACAGTCTCTTAAGTATCTGGAAAGACACATGTAGTTTGTCCCGTTTCCACTTGCGCTCAGCTCGACGGCACTCCCGTCTGACAGCTCGGGTCGTGTCGTTCAACCAGGGCTCAGATTTAGATTTAGGCAGTCTGGTTTTTAATGGAGCCACAGAGTTCAAAACGGTCTGATAAGTGGAGTAAAACCATGAGCACAGCTCCTCAGTCTGGGTGCATGAAAACTCTTGGATTTTACAGTTTTGGTTAAAAACTGTTGAAAACTTCTCAGCAGTAGCGGAGTTAAAATTGCGACCGCGCCGAGCAGCAGCGCGAGGTTTAACTGAGGTACAGGCAAGAAGAACTTCAAATATCACAGGACTGTGGTCGGAAAACAGCGTCACAAATCTCTATTGGATTGGTTGCCTCATGCGCTGCATAAAATTTAAACAGATTGGACATATTTCCTACGGAAGCCGAGAACGGCCGTATCCGTTAATAATATTTTTTCTCGTGATAACGAGATAATTATGACAGCGGAGGTGCAATCAGCTGCGTGGCGGAGGTCTGGTCTTTGGCCAGCTGCGGTACCGGAGGTGCGTGGTGAACAGGTGTGCCTGGCCAGCTGACTAATGAACTGTGTGTCTGCTCTTTCAAAACTGTAACGGACAGGCAGTCGGGAGGTGTGTGGCTACGAGGCAGGTGTGGCTGCGTCCTGAGCTGTAGCTGAAACCGCAGTTTGTGTTGCCATAATAAAAACAGTGTCCGCAAAACCTGACGCCAGTGTGTGTGTCTCTGCTCTGATGGGTCCTGTGCTACAGCCTGTAAAGCTGAAGCTGGGACAACCGCTTGTTAAATGACAAGGACTGATCTCAATATGGTCTCTAACAGACACATCGCAATTTCAGCTTGTGTTAGACCTCGACTGAAATATCATCTGATGAGTTGATCAGTGATCA
>VURO01006402.1:0-18481 GCA_015108175.1 Pelvicachromis taeniatus
GTATGTATGTATGTATGTATATATATACATATACATTTCTCCACTCCAATGCATAACTACTTCAACGTGATCGAACACACACACACAGAGTGTACTATGTTATTGTGGATTTTGTTTTGTGAATGAAGAGCATTTTTTGGCAGAAAGCAAAGAGAATGTTACATTTTGTTTGTTTAAAGACACCATTGTTGCTATTTATTTGAAATGTTTTGTTAACTGAATAAACTCAGGTGTCTACAATCTAGCCTGGTGGACTGATCTGAGACTGCTGTGAAACAGGTCAAACTTGGGTGATTGTTCAAAGGCTTTCTGCTTTGCCTCATAGTGCCGTTTGACATTGCCTAAACATATGCGACACACTGGTTCCCTGCTTGCTGCCGAAATAATGTACATGTATGCATGCCAGGTATTTCCAGCTATTATCGGCATACAGTTGAAGGTTCGGCACGGTAGGCATCCACCCAGCATTTTGGTCCGAAATGCATATCGTCTAGTTAGGCTGTTGCAGTCTTGTGGTCCTGCATTAGTGATTAGACCACATCCTGTATTTGGTTATGGGAATACAGTCAATAGCCTAATGTGAAACTGCAAAATGGGAAAATTTCTGTAACTGATGAAACAATTTGGCTGGTAAACAGATCACTTTTATTCACAAATAAAATAAAAATGAGCCCCCAGCTGTCAAGGAGCTCAGGACTCGAGAGAAATGCTATTATGTATCAAATAATATGTGTAGCTAATAAACCGATTTTGTATGTCACAGCTTACTTGTCTGCAGTGTTGTTGTTTTTTTGACTGTCAGGAATAATTATTTTTTTCAACTAGCTAATTACTGAAGTCAAGTTCAGGGATCACTGGACAACTGAAAACACAAGAATTTGACTCTTGTATTAAAACCTAGTTTGCATTCATTACTGGTGACTTTTTCAAAAAGAAGGGACTTCATGGCTTTCTCTTATTTGGCATGTAAGGAAGCATGAGAAGATAAGACTGAGTCTCAAAGCGTGAGAGTTTGCAACCCTGGTTCATTAAGACAAAACCTGTCAAAAACCTAATTTTCATAGTCATTTTTTGCGCTCAGCGTTAGTGTTTAGGACATAGAGAAATGGGAATATAATTAGGGCGAGACTAACAAGTGAAACAGGTTTTTTTTTCTTCCTTTTTTCTGTTTACAACTTGTTAATATCCAAGACATGAGCTTTGGAGAGAATCCCTCTGACAGCACAGGTGGAGGAAAAGGTTACACAAGCAGCTGCTTCTGCCACAGGGGAAAAGCTCAGAGGAGGCCCACCTGGAACAGAAGTGCCGAGGGCCACAAACACCACAGCGGTGACCGAGTCTTTGAGACCGACTGTGCAGCCGAAATGTGAGGCCAGGTCCCCAGTCACAGCTGTCAGAACGCCAATGAGGGAAATGGAGACAAAGAAGCAGGCCCAACCGTTCCAGTATTCAGTTGGTGGGACGAAAGCAAAAAGGACCTTCCAGAAAACTGTCAGGAAGTGCATAATATAATCAAAGCAGGACGGTAAGCGTTCCTCCCCGCTCTCCTCCTCATCATCGTCACCTAGGATAGACAGAAAAGATGCGTGAAAGCCTGCGAAACACAACCCTAATTTAGACTGCTGTTTGGCTTTATAGAGCCCCGTAAAGCCACCGTGAAATTGATATAATTTTAGTTTCAGTTACTGTGTTTGTTCACACACTGGCAGTTTTGGGAAATGCTCTACAGATACTGTAAAAAGATTTAATATGCAGTTGCTGTTGGATGAAACTGTGAACGTGGATATTGTTTGGACAATGGTTTCTTTTGTGGTATGTGGCCATTCATGTTCTTATCATAGCCATCCCGTGACTGCTCTGTACTGCTCCTGTTATCTACAGCCAAGAAATCATTGTTAAAGCCAAATGGGATTTGGACCAGCTGTGCTTAGATAAGAAAGATACACCACAGGAGGACAGGAATACAGTGGCTTCAATACAGCACTCATCACAGTTGTCACAATTCAGTGCACTACACACATGCAGGGGGCTTGTAGTTAGTGTCACACCATTTAAAAACAAATGTGTCATAGTGCGACCAAAGCACAACAATTAGTAGAGCTACAGCAACAGCCATCACTGAGGGCAGGAGATTACATTAAAATTTATAATGTCATCATATTTATCATAATTCAGCTCAAACCCCATCTGTGGAAGTGAATGAACACAACAAAGGAACGCTAATGAATTTTGGAAAAGAAAATCTTGACCTTTCAGGAGTTTAGTGCAATTTTGTTTCAAAGGTTGGTATCACAGTAAATACTTCTATCTTCACATTTTAGGTCAATAAAACCGTCAGCATCTTTGAGCAATCCTTTTCAAATAAGAGACAGGCAGGAAGTGTACTATCTTATATATGCATATTACACATGCAAATCTGAGTTTCTCCATCCAGCGAGAGAGAAAATAAAGAAAATGAGCACGTTAACCAAATGACACATCACAGGAGTCTTAGTGAGCTTTTAGCCCAATGATTTGTGCACTGGTGCAGATCGAAAAGGTTCACAGATAACTTTGGAAAAGCCAAAAAATAAAAAGATTCCCCATACCGCAAGCATCGTCATAAATTCTTCAGGGCCATTAATTGTTGAGGAAGAGCCGGTCCTTTTTAGTTTTTATGATGAGCCACATAAGGAATTCACCACATCATGCATTTTTAATAAACTGTCTGGATTTAAATGGATGCAGCAAATAAGCCCAGAATGATCAAAAATAAATTAAAATAGCATTTGTTTTGTAAGCTCTTTCTACCCTTTCCATTAAACTGGGGGTGGTTTCTTTTTCATGCAATTTTAAACTGAGCATTTTGAATTTTATTTTAGGACATAAGTCAGCACTGCATAACAGGCAGCTGGTGGACCGGATGCAGCCTGCAGGCTCAATCTTCTTCAGGTCTGCCTTCAGAGGGATGAACAGCTGAGACATTTCAGGACGCTGCGACTTACCTGCGCTGACAGTGACGGCACTAACAAACTGCTCTCTCCAGCTGCTGCTCCCTACAACCAGAGCCAGGTTGGTTTTCTTGATCAGCTTGTCCACAGTGCTCTGTAAAGAAAGCAGAAAAAAGGTGCATTAACACATACTGAATAACATACTCAGTGCAATCTTTGTGCTGTATGACACTGGGGACACTGATGTGGTGAATCAAGATACAATTATCAGCTTCTGTCCTCCCAGTGTGAAGCAATGGTGAGTCACCAAAACAGATGCAAGCACAAAATCCCACTAGCCCCCAGGAGAAAGGGAGTGTGCAAGCATAAAGCTGCTTTAAAGCAGCGAAGAAACACAAGCCAGCTCATGAAACTGCAGCTGTTATTATCACTGCAGTATCGTGTTACAGCTTAAATGTTCCTAAATTGTCTCAGAGAGCTGCACCACCCATTTTAAACTGGAGGATCAGTTTACTTGTGCAGAGGATTGCAGTATGAAGCTGTGGTAACTGTGTAGCTCCAGCACAAGTATAATGGCGATGATGTCATGATTATCTGATAAGGGTTATTTCAGATTGACTACACATCAAACAGAGAGTTATTTATTTCATGATTATGAACACTCTGTATATAAAAAAGAGGATGTCATCACTACATGTCAGTCATTGTGTTTTGGATTATTGTTTTAAAGCCTTGACTGGACAGGGCACATTATTTATTTATTTAATTATATTTGCCAGAGATGACCATAAAGTGGAGACGTAATGCTAGGTTGCTTTGTTAGCAGGATGGCTTTATTAGCTGTACAGGTGTATTGGACAGACACAGGTTCCATAATATATTAATATTATAATATTATAGTATTATAATATTACCATAATATTATTTCCCGTAATGAAAAAATCCCCAAAACGCTAACACACACTTCTTTTCCAGGACTGAAAAAGTGCTTAATGTTATAGATCCTCTAGTAAAGTTGAACGCATTTTAGCACCTACTGCCAGCCAACAGGAGAAAAGAGGCCATGCACACGTGGGGGACAATAGATGTATGTAACTGGGTTTAAATTAGTTTAAAGTAGTTTTTTTTTTTATATATAGTTTGTTTGTTTTTTTGTTTGATTTTTTTTTCAAAGCTTGCAGAAGCCACAGCAGAGAGCCTAGAGGCTTCATGGGCTGAGTCACATGGGTCATATTAAATAAAAAGATTAGGCAGATTTTGTAAATCTTGCCCAGTTTATGGTTAGGGTTGGGGATTAGCCACTTATCTACAGCTCATAGCTGTTAGCCAATGAGCATGTGGAGGCGCAGTCAGAACATGGCATCTAAATAGGCAGTACTTACTTACTAAATAGTAGTGAACCATAGAACTTGTAATCTAAGATTTGGTCAAAGTATCTTGCAGCAAGATACTAAACCCTGAGTTGCCTCCAACACATTCATCTGCATCCGAGTGTGTCTGTGGACATTAGATAAAGTGCTTAGGCTTAGATGACATTGTGTGGTATGAATGTGTGTGTGACTGGGTGAATGAAACTTGTAATAAAAAGTGCTCTGAGTGCTCAAACCGAGTAGAAAGGCACTATTTAAATACCGTTCCACTTACCATTTATTGTCTCTTGTAAAAAAAACCTTGAGTTGCATAATTTGTCATGCAGCCATAGTGTAATATATATGTATATATATATATATATATATATATTCATATATTTATTTCCAGTCACGGTCAAACCCAAAATACTGTGACATGAGTGTATTTGCTGCATTTCTACAGGTTTATGTTGTAAAGTCAGTCAACGTCACACAAGAAATTTCAAAACAAGCAAACATCAGGGTGGTTTAGCTTCAGGGGGTTACCTTGAATTCATATGACTCCTCAATGACCACCTCCAGCTTAGTGTGCTCTCCCAGACACGGGCAACCCATCTTTGACACGTCCTCCGGACCCACTGCTGTCTTGTTGTCATTAGTGTCACCTAGGGCAGAGCAGCACATGTATAAACTATCATCCAGAATTTCCTACATGGTGCTTGAATGATAATGAAAGTCAGTCCTCTGTGTGTGCTACAGTCCGTTACAGTGACTGTGAGTGACAGATCAGCCAGTCATAATTGGTAAACCCAGCACGCGAGATGTTGGGGAGAGACGTATTGAAATATATTAAACACGGCAGCGTGCATGTTGATACTCAAGATATAATCAAAAGCATAAAAAGTACTCAGAATAGAGGGTTTAAGTAATGTGCAGACATTTATTTATGTCAGTGGTTTTATTTATATTAGTGGATTATGTGGATGTGTGTTCTGTTATTTATTCATGTGTTGAATTCTCTACTTTGTAATTTACTTCAGGGATATATTTTTTCTGCATTTTTTTATTGGCTTATTGTGTTTCGTTTGTGTTTATTGTCATTATGTTTAATAAATAATGAGAAGAATTATATGTTATTGATATAAATAGGTCTCATAAACAGGACTTTTCCCAAACATTTTCTGACTACAAGTCACATTTTTAATATATCCACAGTACTTCTATGTTACAAATGATCAATAATTAAAATATGATCACATTTGGCAAAGAGTGACTCTGAGTGAGTATTGATATGAGCACTGTTATATTACAAGTTACTTTTTGATGTTTGTTAGTTTAATATAATATGCAATTGCAAAAGCAGTTATTGCACAATACAGTGGAACCCCGGGTATTTCGGTTTATCTGGAACGGATTAATCTCATTTCCATTATTTTAAATTGGTTCAAGTTACGTGCAGATCGGGTTACGAGCTCAGTTCTGGAACGGATTAAATTCGTAACCTGGGGTTCCACTGCAATTACAGTTATTATTAGGTTTAATCTATGGTCCTCTTCCACAGTGTGTCTTTTGTCCTTCCCTACTGATGATGGTCAGAGGGCCCGGTGGCGCCTGTGTCCGGCAGCCTCGCCTCTGTCAGTGCGCCCCAGGGCAGCTGTGGCTACAATGTAGCTTGCCATCACCAGTGTGTGAATGTGTGTGTGAATGGGTGAATGTCTGAATGTAGTGTGAAGCGCTTTGGGGTCCTTACGGACTAAGAAAGCGCTATACAAATGCAGGCCATTTACCATTTTTTATTTTTTACAGTATAATATAATTTAAGTGCAACAAATAGACTTATAGTCTTCGTGAATAAGGCCTGATGAGGAAATTTGAGATTTGTTGTGCTATAACGTGTAATCTGTATTAGTCCAATTATTTAAATAAAATACAACGGCGAGGGCACACATTTATCTCAAGCCACCAAATGAGATGGCCTATCACTCTGCACATGTAGCACACAGTGATGTCATCCACTCACCGTGTCTCTGTCCCACCTCCAGCAGTACGGGCTCCTCCAACACAATTGTGAATGTCTTGTTTTTCTCGTACTCCTCATCATCAATGATCTTCACATTCAGCAATTTCCTAAAGGTCGAGGGGTCAGGGGAACACGGAAAAGCGGATTAGCTTTGTTTGGGGGAAATGAAAGTAGCTGCCTGTATGAGTTAACCTGCAATAACCCTCTGTTATCTAAACACACTCAAAATAGATCCCAGGCAGGTAAGAGCAGCTTCCAATGCTGAGACTATGCTTTTGTACACATTCAAATAAAACCAGAGTAGCTAAGAGGTAGACTGCCTACACAGTGAATCATGAAACAGATCTGTTAGATAAGAAGGTGGAAGCTCAACATTTCCCCCAAATTGACAAATATCATGTGCTGCCGAACACTGTGTAAAAAAAAGAAAGAAAAAAGACTGAAATATAAATTTTCCTAACACCCCACAAGAGGGCGGACTCTTTCTGCACCATTAATTCCATTAGAGCACAACTAAAGCGAAATAGCCCACACCCCTCCCACACACTCAAGTTATAAGTCATGGAGAATTGAATTATTACCTTTGTCTCTGTGGAAATAAAGCATCACCTCTCTACACAGGGACTCATGCTAATACATATATATAGTTTGTGCTCTTAAATCCGAGAGCTCAAAAACGTGAGGCTGCTTTGTCAAACTGTGACCGACATATTTTCTTCAGCCCTCTTCGTTCGCCCACACTGTCACAGCCAGTCTCTCTCTCTCCCTCTCCCTCCATCTCCCTAATGATATGTGGGTGGCTGTCTATTTCTGTCTACACATATACACTCAGGGTTTGACAACACACATGAAGAGCTTTTGCTTGCTGAGGAAGAAGAAGTTTATTTTAAACAGCAACGATACGTCATTGGCTGTCTAATGTCAGGCTAAGTCATGCCAGTGGGAGCAACATGAATCGCAGCCTGGAGACCTTGCAACAGGAACAAAAGAGTTTGTGTGCATGGTATGTTTGTTTTGAATCGCCGTGCCGAGGCCTTGAAATAAAAATGTGAAGGCTCTGCTGCTGTGGAATGTAGCAGCCATTTTGACATTACATTACATCACATTTTAGGCAGACACCGTCTGTCTTGCTGTAGCGTACCTAGAAAAGCCGAATATACAGACAAACATTTACGTTTTCCACTAAAATGCAAACGAGAAATTAAAGGCTGTCAAGAAGCAGCAGGGGACCGGGTTCGTTTAATGCATCGGGCTGATTAGCTGGCAGTCTAAATCTAAACTGCTGCCACAGTTTGAAGCTCATTTGCACTGATTTCAGACAAAAAGAGGTGGGTGATAATGCAAAACACAAGAAAATCAAAAGTGACTTTTCAAAACAGACCAACAAAAGCTGTGGTGAGATTAGTTCTCCTGCTTTCTTAGTTTTGGTGAGTTGGTCCTTCATGTAAAGTAGTTCGCTCTTTTAAAAAAATATATTTTACTTGATTCAGTAATACCTTTGTTAGTAGTTCAAAAGCATATATATACACAGTATATACATATATATGTATATATATATTTAGTAATGTGCATACATTCTTATATTTGTACATATATATATTTATATATTCTTATAAGGCTTGTACTCCTGTTCTTATACTTGCCTTGTTTCCTATGTTTCTTGTATTTTGCACACCACTGTTACTTGTGAAGCTTGCACACGTTTTTCACTCACATGTGCTGTACCAGTGTACCAGTAATGTGACGTGACAATAAAAGTGATTTGATTTGATTTGATTTAGTAGCATGCAAACAAAAAGACAACACTGAAATGTGATATAAAGGTTGTGCTGAGGCGATAACACGTGAGGCACTGAAGGCAGCACGGATCAGCTTTAGCAAGCCGAACAAGGAGCCTAGTCCTCGCAAGGCTCATTATTTCTTTATTTTTTATTTTACCTGACTGCCTTGATAACTTATATAGTTTACACATGTGCCTGATGCTGAAGTTTGTTAAGTCTTCAACTACTAGCAAACATAAAAAATCAGAACAACCCAGGAAATTATGGGAAACAAGGTGGTGTTGCCTTTTGAAGTGTTGGTACTTTAACAGCAACAACAAGAAATGGAAATTGTAAAAAAAGAAAAAAGAAATAAAGAATGATTGAAAATGGCATCAAAGAAAGCTTATAATTAACGAAGAGCTGGAGGATGAGCAAAACAGAGAGGCTAAATACAAGACAGTTACGAATGGAAGAATGGAAGATTTAATTATTGCTACAGCTCGAGTCCCGCAGGCCTACACAGCAGTCAGCTACCATCTGGGAACCACTGGTCACGGGAGAAAAATGTGTATTCCCCGGGATGGTTGGTGTGTGCGGTAGGTTGTTTGCTGTCGCTAGGTGAAAGTGGTGGCAAAGAGGTGTATGCAGCCACACTGAAAACCTCTGTGTTAGATCGGAGGCCCAACACACAGCAATCTCAACAGCCACTGGAGGCAGAGATGAGAATGTCCTCACATAAGAGCTACAAACACAGGAACGGCAAGTCATTAAGTTATTTGAAAACATGAATATTGCAATTCTCAGTCGCCGTGTAGCAGCCTGCCATACCATAAAAAACAAGCGACCAGTGCCTGTTCCTTCTTGCCATTCTAGATTCAAACTGGGAACACTAAAAATAGCTTTGGGTTTTACAGAATTTAACTGAATTAATTTGAAATAATTTTCCCACATGCCACTCTGACCACCACACAAAATATTTTAAACTTTCTTCACAGTGAAGCAATGTTCTGCTGGTCTCTGTGCATTTAGTGTACATGTCTGGTAGATTTTTATTATAGAAATTTTAGTTGGCAGGAGGAGAGAGGCAGGAGTATATTCCTTTGAGTTCCAGCATGAGCTGATTTCTTCTTCTCTGCTGAGATTTCAGTTTCCAGATCTTTTTTTCTCTATGCAGCTTGCTTATAATGTGAAGCCTCTGATGAACACGATGTCACCAGATGATATCATGCTGACATGATACTTTTTCTTCTTTCTTATTTGTGTGTGTGTGTGTATGTGTGTGTGGTGGGGATTGAGGCGGTGGGGGGGGGGGGGGGGGGGGGTGATCTCTTATACAAAATAAAATCTTTTCAAGGTGAATTTTTGCTTCATTTCACCCCTTAAAAGCCCAAAGCTTCAAAACATATTTCACATTCTTAATTTTCATGCGCACCGTGGTTTTGTCGTTAGCGCCTCTGACTTGCAGCACAAATGTATGCTGACACATTTTTGTGTAGTATTTGTTTGTTTTCCCTGTGTTTATAGAGTTTTTGTCCTAATGCTGCAGTTTGCTCCCTCAATTCAAAGACACACTTGTTAGACTGACCGGTTCTAAACTGTCTATAGCTGAGTGTGAGTGGTTTTGTCTCTCATCGCCACCATTGTTGGAAGAGCAGTTCAGATGACGAAGTGATGCATTTTTAATTTTAAATGTTTCCAGCACATAAATGACTATTAATGAAAACATGTAAAATAATCAAAATAACAAATCAAGTTATCTATGAGTCTCGTGAACTTCTGCCTTCATTGTCACTGTAGGGTAAACTGTCTGTAAAAATAATTATGATTTAGCAGATTTAGCTAAAAACGTGAGCTAAATCAGACACCCATGTAGCTAACTAGCTAAATTAGTTAAAGGAATAGTGTCACATTTATTTAAAAAAAAAAGTCATTTTGTGTTCTTGCTGAAAATGAAATGAGAAAATTAATGACAGTTTAATGTCTGCACTCAAAATATGAAGCTACAAATAGCAGGCTGTGGAGGGGGAAACAGCTATCCCGACTGAGCCCAGACTACAGCTGGGTCATGGGTACACTAACAAAAACAACTCTCTCACTTCAGTTTAGATGTACATCCTAAACAAAGTTACAGTTTTTGTCCAAAGTTTACAGATACTCATTATTTTATATGAATTTCATTATAGTTTGGGAATTTTAATTTTTTTTTAAAAACTGTTCTTTATCCAGGGTGAAATGATTGTACAGTACACATCTCCAATGAGTTTCAAAAAACAAAAACAAAAAAATTGGGTCCACAAGTTTGAATTTATATTAGTATTAGATGTTGTTAAACCACCACACAGCGTCAAAAGCGTCATATCCCCCACTAATATTTGGTTAATGTCCCTTCTGGGGAGCTTCTGGCCTAATTCTGACATAATTCTGTCTGACGTTTGACCACTCTTCCTGGCAAAAATGGTAGGGATGATTTAACTTCATTAGTTTCCGGGCACGGACTGGGCTTTTAAGCACAATCCACATTTTTGTCATGGTAAGTAAGAAAACCTTTGACCACAACTGTACAATATCCATGCTGGGCCAGTTACTTATAACAAATAGTCTCCTGGTTGTTTTATGTGTGTGTGTGTGTGTATATATATATATATATATATATGTAGCACATTTCCCAAAATGTAATCTTTTAAGATTTGTGGTTCTTTAAAATTTCCTCCATGCACTTGAGTTTAAAATGTTCAGTTTAAAAGTAAATTTTCTAAACAGCACACAGTCCTGCTTTATGAGCCCTGTCGCCGCAGGTCAATGTAAACTCTGATTATTACAGACACAATTGGATTTTATCAACACTGTAAATCCTTGGCTTGCTCCATATCACATTACACTGCGGAGCCATCAGCCGCCCGATTGGCTCCATTCCTGGGAAAGTTTCTGAGTAGCCACAGCTGTATAACCCTCCTATTGCATCTGTCACACAGACAATATTGCGTGCATTCCAAAGATTGATCTCTGTTCCATCTGCAACAACCGTAATCTGTTCTCCATCTGCCTGGCTCTTTTTACAGTTTACACTAAGAGTATCTTGAATGCTAAAAAAAAAAGTATGCCTTGTTTGTAGATTAATTAGCAGGATTAGTTTGGCTTAACCAGGGAAATGAGAACAAGGGGGTTGGGGGTATGGTTCTGTGATCGTAATTGTCACATACAGAAAGAAAGCATCATACATATGACCTGTGACTCTTAAAGTAGTTCTGTTTTTATTTGGAGGTTCCCTCTACACATTTTTTGTCGGTTCCTTAAGGATGCTCCAGTTTCCTCCTACAATCCAGAGGCATATACACTAAGCCATGAGGACCGGAGACTCCAAACTGCCCACAGGTATGACTGTGTTCACTCTGTAGCCAGAGAGAGTATCTCCAATTTCTACCCTCTGCCTGCTGTAAAAAAAGAAAAAAAAAAAGAAAGAGAGAAGAGCTTCTGCCCTCTTGAGACTCTGACAAAAATTAAGCCAGCAGGAAGACCAAGTGAATGCATGACAGTGTGTCAAAACCCACAGCTGGACCTGGCACCTCTGTTCACTTAAAGAGCCATGAATCAAAGTAGCATGTCAGCATCTGCCTACAGTGCTGAAGTGTCCTTGAGCAAGATATTGAATCTCAGCCAGCTCCAGAGAGGCTGCAGTGTAGCTCATTATAAACAGAAAGCAGCTGCATTACATTACATTACTGTGTCTCCACTGTGTTGTTGGGTTATTATGTAGAGAAAATTTATACAGAAAGAAACCCGTTTTGACATTGATAATAACAAATTATTCCACCACCGATAACTTGTACTTGCAAAAATGTGTGGCAACATAATGGAGAATGGTCTGAACTAATAAGCACAGGGAGAGACAAGCGGGACGAGGAGAATTTGAAATTCATTTCTTCCCTGCAGCCGTGTTAGCTGCTCCCCTGAATTTAAGCTCAGTGCTAAATGTTAATGTCAGCAGGACAACACGCTGATTCTCCTCAGGTGTACTGTGTAACATGTTCACTATCTCAATTTAGTATGTTCACTTGCTAATTTGCAGTAACTATAAAGCACGGTTGGCTTTGGAAAGGATTTTGACCAGAGGGATGTATCACTTGATTACTGTTCCTCTAGAGGTAAGCATTAACTGGCGGACCTAATTTCATAGCACTAATTGCAGAGATATTCCACTCAAATATTAACCTCATATCAACACAAAAGAAAACGTTAGGCCATCAAAGCCAATAGGATCCATCCTCTGAGAACCATGACTGTCTGTCTGTGCAATATTTGACACCTGTACAAAACACACTGAGATGTTTCACAGGATAAGTAGCCTTTGTCCTGCTGCCAATGTGCCAAGAAATGTCATTCAGGTTCATCCTCTGGGGATCACAAATGTCTGACTGTAAAGTTATCCATTGAAAAGGCAAGAAAGTTATGGCATTTATTAGTTAGATTATGGCTTCTCTCTTCTTTGCAGCCCAAACACAAACAAGAGTAGCCCACGTGGCTGGTTTTTCCACATATTTTTGACACTACCTCCATGTTACATTACACAGCTACAATATGTAAACATGGGTCTGCAGAGCTATGTGCAGTACCTGCAGAACTGACATCACAATACCATGCCAGGACCTTAAAAAGCGTAGTGTAATTATACAAAGAATTCACTTGCTATGAACACAAGAATCAGCGCTACTTAAAATGAGCACATGTCCACTTCCCCTTTGATGAGTGTGCAGAAGAAGCAAATGATATGAGAAATGTTTTGTGTTCATGTTCCCCAGCCCTGAATCTGAGGAAGTTCAGTGTGTCATCGAGCTTGAGTGCATCAGGCGTGAGAGATAAAGAATATCAGTGTATTGATTTTTATTTCAAAAGTGATCCCCTTCCATCTCTTTTATCTTAGCTTATGTAAGTGCCCCCATTATCCACTTCAGACTCCACTAGTGCGTAGAGACGCACATTTTGAGGCACTAATGAGAACAGATATGAGATTATGCTACATACAAGCATCAAAGGGTCTATTACAGATCTTCCTCTAATCCATAAACACAGAATGTAAAATGGCGCTTGATGTCAGCTGGTTTATTTTGGCTCAGAGGTTTGTGTCTGTACATCATAATTTATTTACAGCAGTGCAAAATTTCAATAGTAAATTATTATTTATATGCATGCCTAGATTTTAAACCGCTCCTCCTGGCTCCACGTCAAAAGCTTAAAAACTTGGCTTCCTCTTTTGCTCCTCTGCATGCTCAAATATTGACGGGGGAAGACAGATGTACACAAGCACAAAGACACACAAAGCTTGAGACCCTGTAACAAACACACAAACACAGAGGTGCCCAGAGGACCGTTGCCGAGTGTCATCTCTTTGTCGCGAACAACTGGGGAAACACTCGGGTATGAAAAGCCAGCTCGGTTTTGAAAGATGAACTTTGGCAGCCTGCTGAGCAGTAATGAACGCAGACGTGCATTTAACACAGACAGGGTGCGAGTTTACATGCTCGGAGAAGCAAATAGACATATACAACAACGGTGATGCTTCAAGATGACACACGGTGATGCCGTTTCACCTACATCTTTTAACGGGACTGACTGGCATAAAGAATTCACAAGCAGCATAAAGAGGAGCACAATTTGGCCCGGCAGTCCTCGACTTAAGCTCTCCAGAAGTGGTGAACTTTTGGCTCGGCATCAGAGTCAAACATTAACACCTTCGGGTGGCACGCAGAGATGAGCGCATTTCTAGCAGCAATATTAGAAAACTAATTTAGATTCAGCTTAAAAGATAAATCAGCTGCTCAACCTGGCAATTTCGATTCAAGATCTAAGTCAAACCTTTCCCACCTATGATCAAAGTACTCCTGCATTCCCCTTTAAGTCCTCGCTTGCTATTCCGAGGAGGACAGGAGTAGCTGAACACTGCCTTGGCATTTTTTCTGCTGGGTCTGGGTTTTCTTTTCATCTGTTTTCTGATAACAAACTGTCCTGCCCCACTGGATCCCGCTCTCCACAGTCAACCCCCCAGTCCTCGCCACTGCTGTGTGTCGACTGTTGAGGGAAGCATGATTCCAGATATTATGAAGTGTGCAGATGCTTGTGTCGCTGTCAGCTTTCTACAGTCTGATGAGCACAGTCTTAGCTCGGTAGGTGAGGATTGTATCTACTGCTCAGTCTCCATTTGAATGCAGATGCCAGCTGCCTGCCTCTCATTTCACATTGTTATACACTATTGACTCATTAACTGCAGCCTTTGTAGCTGACTGCGCTATGAGGGGACCTTTTGGGACCCCTTTAACCCCTCTTCACTCTCTTTAATTGCTTTGGATGCTCAAGAAACTCTTTTTAGTTCCCCTTTGGAGGGACATGTTGCTTGATGTGGGTTTAAAGCAGATTCAGCACTCTAGTACAGCCTTAATTATACACATAGACTAATGCGTAAAAAGGAGAAAAAGCATAGATTCTACATGAGAAAACTGCTAAAAACAGACCAGTATATTCAAATTTCACCTGCGCTCCGAGGCAAAAAAAAGAAAGAAAGACAAACAGGGAGATCTGCGTTTTCTTTGACACCATGTATTCACCTGCCTTTCCTCCCACTTGGCCAACCTACACAATACACCTACGCACGAGCCTCGCGCAGACGGATGCATCTGACACATTTGATTCCTTTGTTTCGTCCTTTGCCGTGCAGTAAATCATTCTGTAATGAGCTCGGTATGGTTAAGGGCAATTTCTTTCTTTTCTTTAAGTAAGAAATTAAAAAAAAAAAACAACCGTTCTGTGCAACTGCCAGGTCTTTTGCTCATATCGTCATAAAGCAAACACTACAAGTGTACTCATCATTCAGCCAGCCCTTTCAAACACCGTTCAAGTGAAAAAAAAAGAAAGAAAAGCTGGAAAAACATCACTCTTTCAGCGCTCTCTCACTCCCTCGCTCTCTGCACTCTGCCTCCCTCGTCTTTTTCTCTCCTCCTCTCTGCTGGCGCGTCCACGAATGCTTTAGCTGAAATAACCACACAGGCTCCAGTGCATGCACCTGTTTTAATAGCTGCCGTGCAAGTCACCTGTCTGATTTTTTCCCCCCTCTTCTACTGTGTCACTCGTGTGCGCTTCCTTTGTTTTCCGCAGGAAAGTCTTTAGTGTTGTGCATTACAATGAGCTCCAACAGAACTTCCACAGAAATCCCAACAGGCTGCATTTAATTCATTCACAGGAAACTGTTTCTGGGTTTCGTCTTCCTCTTCACCTCCTTTTTCTTGTTCTTTTAAATCTCCACAATCTTTCATTATCTGCTGCACAATTATATCCTCTTATCCTCCCACATCGTCCCTGCGAAAAGAGCTAAACTTCACCGAGCAAACGTATCTGTGAGTCATAAAAATAGGCCTTTCATCCTTTACCAGAATAGAAAACTTACAGTAATCTAGCAGGACAGTTTAATGTACCAATGTGTGGGCGGTGATGTTTAATCAAGTGATGAACAAGAGGAACTGGCACTCACATGGTCTCATCGTTCTGAAACTCCAGCTTGCCTGACACCTCTTCGTAGTCCTCCCCTGCTTTGGCGGTCCCCTCGACGGTGTGGTAGGGCACAGCCACTTTTCCCCTCGCCCCGGATGTCCTGTGAACCTTCACCTGCATGTTGCCAACGCTCTCGCTGACCCTTGTGGAGTTGCTCTCAAACGTAAAGATGCCAGCGTGGTCGTCGTCGTAGATGGTGACGGTGGCGACGTGAGGATTGCCCAGCGCCGCCTTTGGAGGAATATGGGAGGAGAGGCCCACCATGCTGTTGCTGGAGGTGATGGAGCTTGGCTCCAGGATGGAGACCTCGGCTCTGTGCACAATGCGGGGGTTGCTGAGGCGTACGTAGAAGTGCTCATCCTCTTCAAAAATGTCATCGTCGATCACGCCAACAGTGAACTCTTTGGTTGACTCACCAGGCTTGAAGACCAAAGTGCCCTCAGCAAACTCGTAGTCTGAGCCTGCATTGGCAGTCCCGTCCTCCGTCCGGTAGTCCACCTGTGCAGGGAAGAAAAAAAAAACAAACTTCATCAAATATGTAGTGGTTGGAGTTGTAATAAAAAAGCTGAATTATTTATACTTTATGCCTCAGGCTGTTAAAGGTGATTTAAAATTGACCTTGAGCATTTGCAATATTTGTGCTTTCCCCCCTCACCTTAACAGTGCAGCCACTTTCTCCTCCATGCCGACTCACAATCAGCTTTAGTGAGCCGCAGTTCTCAAAGCACTGGTAATGAGAGTTTTCAAACTGCAGGTAGATGGTGTTAGGATCTTCCTCTTGCCCGCTGGCCTCGTGACAGCTCACCACCTTCCTGGCCTGGTCAGCAGCGTGCTTTTTCAGGATGTTCCCAGCTCCGATCATCATGCGCGTGGCTTGAATGCGATAAAAGGCCCGGCTCTTCTGCTGCTGGACCAGCACTTGATAGTTGGCCATCTCGATCAGCTGCTCCATGTCCTTATCTGGGTGCCTCTGTTTTAGCTCTTTTAGAGTACGAGCCATCTCCCTGCGGGCCTCTTCTTCTTGATCTTGTTCCGCAGTCGTCCCACCACCTTCCTCCACCCCCTCCAGCATCCCATCCAGAGCCTCTTTGGGGTGAGTGTGAGAGTTCACACCCTGTCCATCCATCTCCAAGTCCATTTTAGTGAACATGGCATCTCCCTCTGACTCAATGATAATGCCGCGGGTCTTGTCGGCTCGGTAGCGCTTGTGAACGTACTTGTAGAAGAGCAGGCGGCGGTCTGCGATCCAGGCTTGTAGCACGCACAGGGGGAAGAAGAGGAAGGTGAGGACTGCTTCCCAGACATGCACTTCTCCGGGAGAAAACACAGACAGGATGAGATACAGCCAGACGTAGGCAAACATGCTCCAGGCTGCGGTGACAAAAAACACCCGCAGGTGTTTTATCTTGCGGGTTTCATTTTCCGGCACCACATAGACACAGATGGCAATGATGATGAACATGTTGAAAGCAGCACTGCCCACGATGGTGCTGGGACCCAGAGATCCCGCTTCAAAGTTATGGCCAACCACTTCGATGACAGACAGCAGGATCTCTGGTGCCGAGGAACCCAGGGCCATCAGGGTCAGGTTGGAGACCGTCTCATTCCAGATGCGCACAGTCGTTGTTGTCGTCTCACCATTAGGCTTCTTGATGGTGATCTCCTTTTCCTGAGAGGTGATAACCTCGATAGAAGACATGAACCGGTCGGCGATGATGGACATGCCCAGGAACATGTATATGAGAGCGGCAAAGTAAACAATGGCACGTGCCACCTTGTCACCCACAGCGGGGTTCTGGGGGTTCCACATGGGCAGCACCACGCCCTCGGAGCAGTTGTCATCACTGGAGCAGTTGCCTGGGCTGCTGCCGATGTCATCATCGCTGGTGCTGCCGTAGGAGAAACGGGTGACTCCCGGGAGGAGAACCAGCAGAAGAGAGATGAACATGCATGGGGTGGCAGGTGGAGTGCAGTTCAAGATACGCTTGTGTAGAAACATGATGGTGTGGTGATGCTTTGAGTCTTCTAATGCTAGAGATCAGTGCACGTGACATGTGAAGGTTCGCATGAACCTCTGAAAGACAGGAAAAAAAAAAAGATTAGCCTGGTGGATGAGAAAGCCACATGTCAGATGTTCATTATTCACTTATATTCTTAAAATAACCCCAATATGGCACCACAAAAGTGCTCGCAGTCATGCTCTTTTGTATGCAAATGATGTGGGATCCATCAGTTTCGTTGGTCCGAGTTTAGAGAGCCAGAAATATTGGCACCTACTAATCGTTGAGTCACTGGTATTGAACTAACTGTACGACTCCCACACATATAATGTGGTCATTCTGTGCTAAACCGCAGTGAAAATGCTACCCTTTGCACCTGTAGTATCGAGGGAAAAACTGACTCAATCCACCCTGTACTGTCGAGTTAGATGGGAGTCCAAAAATAATATCCACTGACAACGAGAATAACAAGAAAGGAGCAGTTGTTCGGTTGGCCTACTGTTACATACATTATAAGATGATTTAAAGGAAGAACAGCTCTAGTGTCTAACTGAATTCCAACAAACCTCTCAGGTCTAGTGTGAAATATACAGCTGGTCTAATTCAATCAGCACCACCTTAGATAAAAGAATCCATTCCACATGCAGTAATGTATATATTTGCCAACATAGTCTCTCTGATTAAGTCAGACAGAGCATGACAGGGTGGTGAGGGGTTGCAAAGCAGCATGCATATGCACAGCAACTTGTGGGCTGGCTGAAGCAGCATTAATAGCATGTAATATAACCAGACTGATGCTTAGATGGGCAAGCTCAGTGGGCTACCACTGAAATCAGCTGATCAGCCGTTTTAGCCTAGTTTAATTCAGTTTTGAATTTTACAT